>CAJZCY010000003.1:9465000-9572500 GCA_914969975.1 Anopheles atroparvus | reverse complement strand
GGTACAGCAGACGTTTGGCAGAAGTTTACCAAGTGAAATGTCTGCTCGATCTTTGCATATGTGCTATAGTTTGACATAAACTGAAATAATTCTATGCAGTGGAAATAATGTTCAAGCCTTTTTTCCATAAATATTAATAAGTGATTTGTATTGTCAGCTGCAAAACATGAGATTTAAAATAGTTTGTAAAGCTACCTAGTTTTACATTTTCTTGAAAAAAACGTATAAATGATGTAAGATTTGTTTTTCTTGAACTCTTTTGGCTTTCGTCTCTGATTCGTACAACTATGTAGGAAACTCTAAGGAACAGCATTGTAAATCAGCCCCAGCAATCCTTTAAGGGATCACGAATTCGTTGCACGCGTTGGAAGGGGTGCCGACAGCAATGAAAACCTATCGTCTTAGAGCAACAGCGCTGCTGCTGGCCACATTTGATGCTGACGAAGCACCACTAATAGAATCCGACGTAAATCTTACAGCAGAAACGTTGAAAGGCTTATGAATAATGAATGAGCTACCGGGAGAAGCGAGAGAGCCACTATCGCCACTATCGGAGGGTGACCCCAAAGCGAGTGGACACAGCTGCCCATCCTCAGCTCCGGTAAACTATGAACTCGCGCTGTTGATGCCGTTCCGGACCACGGAACGAGCCAGCGGCTCGAGTAAAAGAAGGTTAAAAATCCCTCTTTGATAGACAGCCGGCGCATGGCCGGAGCTAAAAGGAGCAGGACAGTGGCCGATTGGGGGTAAAGATCTGCCTGGCGGTTTGCTGCAGCAAGGAGGCGAAAGATTCCCCTCCATCGTCCAGCAGCATCCTTGCACCACTACAAACGAGCATGTGAAGCGGACAAGGCTAATGGGAAGGTAAATCCAATTAGTTAAAAAGGAGAAGAAACTACGCCGAACGACCAACGATGGCAAAGTTAATTGCCTCCGGATGCACCCCCGGTGGTTCCGGATTCTTTTTCCTTCTGTTTTTCGAGCTCTTTTTTTCCTGATTTCTGTTCAACAATCAGCCTCTATTTTTCCCATTTTAATCGCATCGAGAAAGATTAAACGGCAGGCCAATAATGTATAAGGTCCGGTGGAAAATTGGCTCATGTAATTGCGGTATAACTTACCCCGAGGATGAGGAAGCAATGACGGAGAGGTAATGTAAAGTAGAAGATTAAATGGCCCAGGGATAGTTCTGGTCATCCTTTCGTTTCGCCGAACCCGTGTTACGGGATTCTAGGAGAAAAGCTTTGGGATTTTGCTTTTCTCGTCCGAACCACATTAAGAATGCCTCTTATGAGCGGGAGTCGATGAACAAGTGCTGTGTTCTCATGGGAACTTTAAAAAAGATGTGCAAGAAAAAGGGTGCACGGAAGGCGGGAAACGGTAGTATTTATGAGATTGGCAGAGCCGGTAGGGCAGGCGATCGTTTTTCCTGCAACACTACCGGTTGTTACCGAACCGATTACAGTACGATTTGAGGTCAAAGGGGTTAAAAAGTTGCACTTTCTCGGCATGCCCCGAATGTTATCCCCCTCAGCGTGTCCCCTGCCAGGCCTTATGACCCTCGCAAAGTGCATAACTTCTTTTGAACCCATTCCTCCCTGCTTACTCTCCCACCCGCACGATTGCATGTACTTACATTTCCTGCAGCATCATTAGATTCTCGAGGCCAACAGGCACTGAGCTTAGGCTATTATCATCTACATCTCTGCAACGAGACAAATGGCGAAAAGTGGATCGTTTAGAACGCCCCGGAAATGCAATGCATCGCATCCGGGTTGCACCCAACGCACACACACACACAAACACATACACGAACGTCCCACTTGAAGGGGAAAGTTTTAATCGTCTGAAAAACGCAACCGGCAAATGTCGCCCCAATCGAACGGATGACTTTTCCCGGGCGCGAGCGAGGGTAAGTGAGGACGGCTGGCCACAGGAACTGCTCGGGCTTTCGAGTGGGTTTTATGCAAATAAATTTGGCAAACTTTTTAGTGTTACCACCGCCCCCCCTCCCAATCCGACCCAGTCACGGTTGGGCAGCCAATGGAATTATTACACGTTGACCTCCGGTAACGGGTTGGATTGTTTCAAGCGCTACGTCAGAATTTTCCGAGTGCACTCGAATCGGGGAACGTTTTTTTTTCTTCCCGTCGCCCACCAGTATTTGCGGTGGGAAAAGCGGCACGATTCGTTTGGGCTGGCTTTGTTTGCCGGCTTCAATTGTTTCTTCGATTGTGATTTGAAAGCATGTTATTTCTTCGCTATCGCAATTTGCGTCACTTTTTTTTTCGCTTCGTTGAGGTGTGCGTTTCTCAGACGAGGAAAAAAACTTTCGGGTGGTCGTTTTGGGTGTGTCGGCGGAAGTGTTAAGGAGTGTTTTTGCGCTGGGGTTTGCCATGAGCGATGTAATACTTACAAAACTTTGAGTCGAGTTAGGTTCGTTAAAGCACCGGAAGTAATTTCAGTTAGTTGATTTCTTCTTAATATTCTGAAAAGCGGTCACGGAAAGAGCGAAAGAAATTGGAAGAGAAAATTAGTTTTACCGCAGTGCGAAGAGTTCGGAGCTGTGGCGAAAACACTTACAGCATGTATAAATTATCCAAAACTGGAAAATCTCTTTCTTTGATTACTGTAAGTAAATTATTTCCTAAGTTTCTGTGGAGAGAAAGAAAAATCAGAATACCATATTAAATTAAATACATAGTGGACGTGCGCAGCGTCCTGAAGGCATCCATTATCCAGCAACACAGAAAACCATCAAGTTTTCACTCAGCACTCATTAGTCTTCGTCGCCCGGGAAGCAAACGAATGGATCATTTTTCAAACGGCATTTGCGCTCGGAAACAAAACATCGCCCTTTCGGAAACACGAAACAACGGAAACCGAAGCTTTCAGCTTGATTGCACCGCGCTGCACTTGGCGCGTTGGGCGTTTTGGACGTAAGGAATGCTTACGCTTGCGTCCCCATTTGTGACACATTTCTTCCCGATGACTCGGTGTCGGATGAAATAATGTCACGGCACAATCTCGGTCAAAGGATGCCATCGTTCACGGAAAAGAACTCCCCCTAGTCTCCCACGGACTTCCGGTGCGTTGGAAGAAACGCGCGGTAGAAAATGTATCCATTTCTGGTGGCTTCTTTTTATCTGCGCCCTCACGGATGTCACAGCGCGAAGGCGGACGACATTGCAGCTGGCAGGATTCCAAGCGCCGTGCATCTTGTGCACCCGACGGATCTTTGTATGAGCATGTCATGGCGGCGGACAAAGTGGCCAGGATATTGGATGTCAAAATGTGCCACTCGTGCTATCATAAGCTGTCAGTCCGATTGATTTTGTGGGGACTGGAGCAGTGCACGATGCTTTGTTTCCTCGAGAAAAGTTGCACTTGCTGTTATGCTGCTGGCACACATTTTGGGTTTTTTGTTGCTGGATTGATTTAGTGTTTTTCCCCTTTTCTAAATGATGTTTTCATGTAAAGTTATGTACATGGTAAAAACCCTCAATGATTTATAAATCAATGTTTCATTTTGAAAACGATAATCAAGAAACGAGCACAAAGTTTGCGTAGTGGAATAAACAATCTTTCAAGAAGATTGCATGGATTTTGTTTTCAATAATTTTAATCCAACTTAATTGAGAGCTTTTTCTCGAAGGGGAAAAAAAAACCATTCCGGGAAATAGTTTCCAAGGATAGCTAGCTTGCCCCGAACAGTTTCGCCGACTTGTACTCGCGAACTACTTACAAAGCTTCTAATGATCTCAGTCCGATCAATGCTTCCGTCGGAACCCGCTGCAGCAGATTGCCTTCCAGTCTCAAGCTCTTCAGCAAGTGCAGCCCCCGAAAGGTAACGTTCTCCATGTCGGCGATGAGGTTGTTGTCTAGCTGGCTGCAAAATGGAGATAAATCAGTGTGAGCGGCGGCCCCGCACTCGACCGGCTTCAGAGGGAAACTTACAGAGAGATTACCGTTCGGACGCGCTTCAGGGCCTCCATCGGGACGCTCGCCAGGCCGCAGTTTTGCAGCGCAATCTTCTTCAGATTCGCCAGCCCGAAGAACGCCTCGCTGTAGATCTGATCCAGCTTGTTGTGGGATAGGATGCTGGGCGGAGAAGCGGCAGGGGGTTTTCATTAGGTGGTTATTATTTCCTCGAATGAATATGCATTCATTAGAGCGCCGGTGCATGATGCGCACGATGCAATCTGTTGCAACTTGCAAGGCAAATAAATACTCTCGAAACTCTCGATTCCAAACACGAAGTTGAAATACACACAAAAACACACAACTTCCAATGAAATGGCTTCTTCCAATGAGATAATTTTCCCGATAAATTCAGCAAAGTTGATCCTCATCATCATCCAACAGTTAGAAAGAGTTAAACTAATAAAATTTGCTGGCAACAGTTGATTATCTGTGCTGCTCAGGGGGGGACGAGGGAAAAACTTTTTAATCATAAAACATTTCCTACGTCGAACGATTCGACGATTCCACTGGAACCGGAAGGTGTTTGCTCGGTGGAGGCAAGTGACCAAATTGCGCCACACCTGCCATCGTTATCGATGTAATTTCGTTTGATAACGGTCGGCCAATGTGACGGGAGGCAAAGTTTTCCCAAAGCCGATGCTGACCGGGCAGAACATTGCTGAACTTGATGAGAATCACGTGGAGGTATTGCTTTGATGATGGATGTTCGCTCAAACTTTGCTCCGGCAGTGGCAGAAAACATTAATTACAAACTAGGAACTAATTTTCTCTATCTTTTTGCTGCGAGGGGTTTTCCCCTCCCATTGGTTCGCCTTTCTACTTACAGTTCCTCGAGATTTGGCAGCGTGTCGAACGACTTATTTGGTAAGTTGGTTATGTTGTTGTTGCTTAGATCTCTGTAAAGAAAATGGGGAGGAGAGAAGAAAAGAAAAACCGGAAGGCTAACATTAGAAAGGAGATTCATTAGTCTCTCGTAGGGCAAACGAAATTAGTTTAAACGCCGCTCGTGACCGAAACTGAGGGGAGTGCTGCGGTGCAATTAATGACCGTCGATCGATTCTGTTCGTTTGAATTGGAGAAGCCTCTTCACTTCTGGGCACACCCAAAGTGCCACTTTAGCGGCCATATTAACCCGTAGTCCAACAGACAGGGTGACTATTAAATGAGATAATTTATGACCGCGATCGAATGCTACTTTCGAGATGGTTCCTTCCGAAAAAAGAATTAAACCCTTCCCTGCTTTGGACTATCGCAATCATTTGGTTTTCTCCACTGGTTGTTCTTTATTGCTGACCCTGACAGCAACAGGGTTGGCAATAGGTTTGACCCAGTTTATTAAAAACTACTTCCCATCGGAAACGAGTCGCTGGGTTCCGGTTTGTTGCATCCAAATGATGCCGATCATTCCCCTTCCCTCGAGGTTCTTCCTCGGGGTTCTTCTTTCGGAATTGCTCTTCCTTCCCAGTGACTTACGATGGCTAAAGCGATGACGACGACCTGGAAAGTTTTCGCTCAATGCGAGGTAAACTGATGTCGTCCTTGCTGCGTGGGATCATGAGTTCTCTATGTTTTCTTCCGGCGCTGGCATACGGATCCCGGAAGCAATAAGCCATTAAGAAGTCAACGGGGGAAAGAATGGTTGCCTCCCGGAAGTCACAAGCCGGACGACAATGAAGGGAACGTAATAAACTGTTTGAAAAGTTGCGGTGGCTTTGGTCGACGGCTGAGTTTTTCGCCAAACTATCAAGGAATGTGTTGTTTTCCAGGCGCTTTAGCTTCCGAAGCTCGCTTTGGGATCTTGGTGGAAAATCCTCTCTGCACGCATTGCGTACCTCGAGCAGCGAAATCCGCGCTAAGAGAACGGTGGATTATTACTGCTTCACTTCTCGGTTCACATGGACGAACATCGGATGATGTGAGTTTTTATTGCGAACTAAGACGAAGCATCCAATCGCTTTACAGAGCGTATGTGGGCGATGCTGGAAGGCCTCGATAGGAAAGTTTCATTAAAAACCCCACATTAGATCCATGAGTTAGGCTAGAAGAAAAAGCACAAAGAGTAGAAAAATGATGCAACCAACATTAGCCTTCCCATGGTTCCACTGATTCATCAGTTTCGCTACAGAAATGGATAAATTTCCGGTTGAATTTCCTTAACATTTTTCATCTCCCGGTTCCGATTTCCCAGTGGCCACCGACGTGACATTTACGACCTCCGGGGGTTCAAGGCAGAGCAAAATCTCATCACAAAATCGCGCTTCGCAACGAGACTACTTTCGCTTTTCGGCCTCGCCCGGCTTGAACCCTCCAGGGGGGAGGTGATCGTACAGAAAAAGGAAGTGACGGTTTTTGTCGTGTGTGCTTGTTTTCCACACATGTCGTACAAAGTCACCAGGGTGAGGGCGAGGCTTTTCCACCCGGAAGGAGGGCCGTCGGCGAAAGTTTCAGGCGTCCAACGCCCGGCTCGGATATCCGGATCTCGGATGCCAGACCCCATTATTTTGACCATTCGCCTCGGTATCGCGAGTTCGTATCTTACCGGCGTCTCGCGGTGGGTTGGCTGTAAAAATGAATCCATCATAGAATACTTTTTTGTCCAACGCTCCAGAGGAAGTGGAGGAAGTAGGAGTCTATGTAACACAACCATTCACAGCGAAGGTGCCGTGTCGAAATGTTACAAAAAAGGATCTCATTTCCAGAGGTGGAAGGTCCCCGGGGCGCAGAAACAGCCCCTTCAGTGAGTGTACCCACTAATTTGATACACTTACTCCTTGGCTGGATTCCTGTGGAGGGCTCTTTTTTTTTTTGCTTCCGATGACGCTCGAATAATACACACGTGACGGTTAATGGTACCGGCCAAGCTAACCCAATCCCTCCCGCTGTCCCCGAAACCTGTCGAAAAATGTCCTCGTTTGGTCGCCAAAATCGTTGGATCGTTAAAAAACTCTTCCCCGACGTCTTTCGGACGTTATCTCGCGGAACAAATTTTTCTTTTGTGCCCAACCGCTGGCTGGCAGCCCATTTGAAAAGAAATCTTGAAGGAAAAAAGGGGAGGAGGGAGGAACCTTCGCACACACAAAAAACCCACAACAAGCGCCAAACAAACATGGTGGGGCTGTTGATGGTGTGGTGGTTGTGCTATCGAACCAAAGGAAAAAAGTAAAAAAAAAGGACAACGCAAAATAACAACTTCAACAGCGAATGGCACACGGACGGACCCGAAACCAATTTATCATCCCAACGTGTCACGGAGACCGTTTCCAAGGGCGACTTTGTAAACGAGCGGGCGTCTCATCTCGTTTGGAATTTGGGTTGGGCTACTTCGGGGTATCTCCAACAGCCCACTCCCCCCGCTGCTCTAGGAGGCCAACAAAGCAGCAACGCGTGCTGGTGTGAGGATCTTCCCAGGATCGGGCGGCATCTTGCGTCACCTCTTAACGATCCTGGTGGAGTGATAAAATGACGGTGACGTCGCGGTTCAATTTCTTCGGTCGGCCTAGCATGGAACCGCCGGCCAAAGGTCCGGATTTGTGCGTGACGGATTTTTGTAGCGACGCAGGTGACGACGGTCGAGGTGGAGAGATTAAAATTCTCCTCTAACCCGAAGCCCCACCGGTGTGTGGAAGCGTTTGGAGCCGCACGGTAGTAAATCATCCTTTTCCGAGTGTTTGTCACCCGATGATGACGAGAACGATGATGAAGGCTGTGCTGCCGCCTCAGAACGAGGCAGAGATCGCTCTGCCCCAGGGCAGTTGGCAACAAAGGTTCACCGGAAGTTTGATTGGGGCTAAAGGCCACCGACAAAAGGTGCGTGTAAAGTGTCGGAGACGGTGTCGAAGGGCTAAAAGGATTCCCTCCGACTCGGGGCCTGATGGGCGTTTGTGTCCTGCCGCTGTCAGCTGAATATGTTTTCCCACATGGGAACGTCTCACGCGACCAGATGAAGTGACGCAAAGGAGGATAACAAGATGAACCATCGTAGTTTGAGTTAGTTTAATCTTGACGCAAAAGGTGACAAAAGGATTATTGATTATGAGCTCATAAGGGTTGTAAATCATTTAGATTCTAATAGTTTAACGAAAATGTGATTTAAATCACTTTGTAAAGATTGAGCAAGGGTTTTGAAGATTAATCTTAAGGGTAAATGGTCAAACTTAACAACTTAACTACAACAAATTCGCACCATACTCAACTTTGTGGAATCAACCCTCAAGCCATTATATCTCTTGGTTTACCACAGAAAGAAAAAAAACCGGAAGAACCAGTGCCATCATCCACATTCATGATAGTTTCAGTAACACATTCTCCGGCGGATGTTTTCGGCAACTGTTAGAAGCCAAGTAAAACTTAAGGACCGTTAAAGGGTGAAGGGGAAAGGGAGTGGAGACAGTTTTGCAACTGGTCATAAGTTTCCCGAAACGGGCATGTTTATGACAGTCGAATGAGATTCTCCTGCATATCCTAATAATAAATGAACGGAAGGCGGATGTCGTTCGTGATAAGCTATGGAACAGGTCCCACCAACCGGTTCGTTCCGGTAGACGACGGTTGGCAGGACACGCGCAATCTGAGAAATCCTTCATAATTTGTGAAAGCAAGTGGGGATATCCGAACAGAAAAACGGGGCACATTTGAAATAGATTTGGCAAGATCTTTTCTGGTGATGCGAAAAACTTTCACAGAACGCGGGATCAACTAAGACCGGGAAAAAAAAAAACAACCGAGCATCCCTCGGCCAGAGATGAGGGAAGGAAAAACAATCATTTATCATAGAAACACCTCTCCTAGCGTCGCTCTTCAGAAGCCAACTGCTCCTCAACATTTCTTCTGCAGAAAGAAAAAACTAAAAGCTGATCTGAAATCTGAGCGACGTTTTCTTATTTTCGCTTTAGCGTGTTACTTTCGGTTTGCTTTCTTCACGAAAAGTTCACGCACATTAAATAAACTGCTGCGGTTAAACGCTCATGAAAAAGCTTTTGAAAACAGCAAAAAAGAGGAAGTGCTGTGGAATCTGCCAAAAAACACGCTTCTGAGAGGAGGCGAGTGAGAAGATCGCGTAAATGCAATCTTACAAAAGTATGTAAATGACAAACGGAAGCTGCTGGGATAAAAATCCTGACACGCTAGAACAAAAACAATTTGCACCCATACTTTACACGAGAAAATAACAACTTTTACACTAAATTGTCTCTGGACTCCCTCCCACCTTCCACCTTGGATTTCGATTGCTGCCAGTCTGTAGCAAAAGTGAATCGCTTGATCGTGGTTGGTGAATGTTGTTTATCATTGAATCAGTGCCAGCTGGGGGTCGGGAGCAAAAAAGAAACGTCCGGAGAAACCGGCAGGGGCCGCACGAACGCACGATAAGACGCTAATTTATACACGATGCAGCAGCGGTCAAAGTGAGCCCATAAATCATGCATCACTGGCCGTGTCCCGGAAGAATCCCGGCGTCCCGCCAGCCAGCAAGCGTCGTGCACTGGGAAGACGTTCTCGCGTGCGCCACTTGCAGCGGCTCGATATCCCTATCTTCATCTCACTTTGCGCCCACCCTATTGTTTGTCACTGCACGGGGAAATGGAAGCTTAACGAACACGAAGGACGCTCGCTGTTGTGCGCTTACGGCTCATGAAAAATGTAGAAGAATAATGCAGCCGGAGCGAAGGCGAATGCGAACGGGCCCGTTGCTACTCTGCTGCAGCATTTGTGGGTCACAAAGGCCATCAATTTCCCTCGTCAGCTTGCGTTTTGCCCACGGACCAGGCGGAGGCGATCGTCGAGTGGAGGCTGCGTTGGACGGTTGGGACATCCTTCGTTGGCTGATGATCGCTGAAGCATTCGCAGAAGACGTTTGAAATTGATTTATGCTTCCGACACTTAGCCGACATCCAGCGAGCCTGCTGTATTATGCATTGGATGCAGTGCAGCATGCAATATTCTTTGTTTCATGTTAGATTGAATAATGTAATACAGGATCCCCCTCCCCCCCCCCCCTTTCTTTCAAAACTAGACCAGAACAGGCATTACACCAAAACAAGACGCTTTGCGATTTTTAACAAAAAGTATCAGATGTTTTTTTAAGGCCTTCAAACTTTTCGTAAATTCAACGAAAGGCTACGTGCTAGTTTTGTCGGTTAACCGCTGGAAAAAAAGGCTTCATTCAAGAGAGAACAGTTACAAGCACTGGAAAGTTTCGGCATAAAACAGCTCTCGACCTAGAACCGGCAGCCGCATCTCTGATTTTCTTCGGCTGGTTGGTTCGGTTGAGGATGGTTTTGAGGACTTCATGAACCAGGCCGACGAAAGGCGAGAATTGAATGTTGAAAATTCGAAGGGAAAGAGAGTGATAGAGATGCAGCAGACGAGCACGAGTGGTAAGTAAAAAGCGGTGATCAACTTTCGTCGGTGCAACACCGACGCAAACCACTTCGTATGCATTTATGCATTTTGAGTGCAAAAGTTTTCCCTTCTCGTCGAAATCAAACACCCAGGGAGGGTGGATAAAAGCGAAAGGAGGATACGGGAGGGCGCTGGTGTGCATCGAGCAAATCGACGTTGTCTGGCTGTGGCATCATCTTGAATAAATCTTGCAGGATGGTTAGCTTTGCGAATGGCAGCACGCCGTTGGGAAGCGATGTTAGTGCAATTTGTTTGTAGCTTCACGTGCATCACGTGGTATAGGTGTGCACATACACACATGAGTGGCAGAGATTCGATGTAAGTTTCGTGAGAACTGTGTGCTAACTAACAAGTACAACGGCGAGGGAGAAGAAGGTGACACAGTGAAAGAATGAGTTCGGGGGAAAAATGATTTAGTACAACAAAGCTTATCAATTTGCTACCGCGTCCCGGTATGCGAGCTTCTGATGCATTTTAACACTTGCATGTTTGGATAGTCGTTTGAATCTTTCAAAAACGTCTCTCGTTCTAACCGTTTCGCCTCCCCACCCCTTGTGTGCTGCGAAGTGGTACGGCGTGAAATAATAGAGAAAGTTTGCTAATTCAACTTCGACGGTACTTCGGTTCTTTGGCGCGCAGTGTGCACAGTTGTTCGACTGGAAGCTCTTTTCGATGGGTTTGCAGTCGTTGCGACGGGATTATGCTTCAAAGTTTTGTGCGATCTGCGATGCACGATTGTTTGTAAATTGTTTCGCGAAATTTCGCCCACCACTGGGAGTCCGGAAAGTGAAGAAGTTGAGCCAGAGTTAAATGCAAATAAATGGATAATGAAAAGACTTGTTTAATGCGGTTGTCTAAGCAAATTGGTTTCTTTTCTGCACAACAATCGAAGGATATGAGTTTGTGATCAAAGAGTGGATGTTCCTGAAGTTGCATTTATCTGATGTAATATCTGACATTTTTTTCCAAAATGTCTTTCGTTTTTCGAGGGCACAAACTATTTTTAATGCTAACTGCAAGTGCAACGATCATCTACTATGTAAAAAGTGCCCAGCGCAGCACAGAACGGCAGAAAAGCTGACTAACATGCCATAAAAATAATGATCCAAAAACTAATGGCTGCTCCGAGTGCAGCGATGACGACATTCATCCCATTGTGTTCTATACGATGTAGACCAACCTGATGCCAACGATGTCCTGCCGCCAAGTGTGGGGAAGATATTATTTTTTCCCCCCAGGAAATCTGCATCGATGACACGAAGCACGGGCAGCTTTCTTTTTTGCATCTCCCAAGAGAACAAGCAGTAACAAGAAATGCTTACAAAGGTTCGTGTAAAGGAAAGCGGAGCAATAGACAGGGGAGACCGAGTGGAAAATCCGGTGATCGTCCCCATCGGTGAGTCAGTAGCATTGTGGCACGGTTCCCGAACAGGAAGGAACGCTACTGGGTCGAGTGCAACAGCGCCACAGCAGAAGTGATAAAATCAATGGCGCTAAAGTGGCGCGAGCGCATCGATAACGCATAGCGATCCAGCAGCACCGCATCGCGTTTCGTCCCCCCTCTGGGGTGTCCTCTCCATCGCGAAAGCAATTTATTCGGAATTTAAGAATGCACGACATTCCAATGAAATGCTATTGCTAATGGCATATCTAGGCCACACGCTGATGCCGCCTTTGCGAAGACTCCGGGCTTCGGCAGGGCAAACTGTTACTGATACCGAACCGGAATGATATCAGCGTCCTGCTTTCTTTCACACTTCTTTTGCCTTGTGTTTTTTGTCCCCGTGGAACACGATCGGATCCCGACACACAAGACACGATGTCGTTCACGGTTTCTGTAACATTTAAAACCCATGTATCCCGTCGCGCCAAGCGATCTGGTGCATCGGAAAAGCATTTGGAACAGTCAGGCCCGCCATAATGTGGGGCAATTGCAATCATTGCTGGGTCGTTATAGATTTTCATTCGGCACGCAAATTGTCACTACCCTCCGTTCCTTCTCGCTCGAGCGACAGCCAGCCAATCCTGCAACCCGTAAACCACCAGGCGCCTCCATCGTCCGCGGAAGGCTGCTGAGAAAAGCTACTCGCCGTCAAGCTTTTGTGTTTCCATCATCCAGCACCATGCCATCGATCGAGTTTTGGGGAGGAAAAATTCATCAAAGCATCGTCCGGTAAATCCATCCACAGGCATTACCCGCCTGCATTGGGAGTAAAATTTACGGCCCCCACATCCGCCCGAGGTTGTCTGACGACGTCTGCAGCGTCTGCTGGCAAGACGTACATCCTTTGCTCGGCTACAGCTCGACTGCACGGCTGTCTGGCCAATTTTGCCAATTTTCGCAACAGCCTTGTAGCAAATTGCTGCTGCAGTGGATCGAATTGAACGAATGGTAGCTGTTATCCACACAAACGGAGAAGGGCAGAAAATACCTCAACACAAATATACCATCGCTCGGGGAGGGCGAACGAGAGCACAGGGCAGAGTTGAGGGGAAAGCATAAGAACATCAAATCGCGTCCTTAAACTTTCACTTTCTCGAGCGCATTTTGGCAGGCTGGGGAGAGCCAGCTCCTGCGGAGTGTGCATTGCAGGCGGGGAAAAGAGCAGCACTCGACATTCGGTCCTGGACAGAAAGTAGAACGGACGGACGTTCGATGTTACGTAAACGATGTGTCTTGTGCAGTCCCGACGCGCCCTAATCGTTTTATCCTGTAATACTTACTTTTTCGCTAGCTTGCATGTTATTCATGATCCAAACACAAACAGGCGTACGTACACACTTACAAACTAACACGCATGGTGTACCTTTCACTCCGTCTGACCATGTCTCGGATCGAAATCTACGATGACTCCCCAACCCGCCCCCCTATTGATACCGTAGTGCCATCGTTTTGCTGCATTCTGTACGACCTTTCGCTCAGTTTCGCCGGTTTACTGAACGACGGAATCAAGAACTTTTCCGCACTGATAGCGAGTGAGAAAAACGCCAAGGCGAAAGAGCACAACCAAGCTACGGGCGGGAAAACTTTCGTTTCACGCATGACGTGGTGCAACATTGGAATCCGGCTGGATCTGTTCAGTCGAAAGGCACCGGGCAAGGAGTACGTTCTTTTGGTAAGATTTGGGTTTCGAGTGGTTTGAATGTTGTTTATGTTTTTTTTGTTGGTTTGTATTCTTCGTTTCCCATTTGCACGGGGACTATTTTCTCACCAGACCGAAAGACCATTTATTTCAATACCCCGCGCCAATTGCCACAGCCAAGAAATGTGACAAATTGAAATAAAAATGAATCGAGTCAGTGATGGGTCGAGGATTTTTATATGTTTAGAAATTGTAATGTCTGGAGTAAATTAAGGAGACTTTACAACTCAAATTAGAGTGGGCTTGTGAAACCAATTCTATTTCACAGGGTTATAAAAGCAGCCAAAATTGATTGCATTCATGATCAACGACTAGTGCAGCAGTTTACAGTTTTCAAACAAAAACCTTCAGCTCTTGAAATTCAATTCACCCCACAGGCATGGCGCAATTAAGAGAATCAAATCCATTGCAAGCCTTCACGAGTCTATGGTACGGCTCCTCGAGTCGATGGCCATTAAAACGGTACGGAACAGTCGTTGCAACCTGGATCGATAACTGTAGGGTAATCGACGGTAATTGGACTTGGATGGCAAAACAGATCCATTTTAATTATCTCCACCGGCAAGAGCAGTAAGAATCCGTCGGCTGGAGGATATATTTTCTGATGGGCGATGGAACGGACACGACAGTATTTCTCGCGCGAAAATAGCTGGTAGCTGGACTATCTGGTAGTTCTGGGAGAACCAGAACGCACCAGAAGGCAAATCATTAAAATGGAAATAACACGCCAAAGGCTTGCATCAGTTCCTTATTGCAATCATAATAACGGTATTATGGAGCTACTGATGCCAATTAGATTTAAAAAAAACCCATCGTGAACCTGTTGTAAGTAAATAAAACAGAATGCTACTATTATTTAGTCAATTTTACCGAGTGAAAGTATATTTAAAAATTTCTGTCATTTTTATTTGCCGTCAAAAAGAAAACTGCACCGGGATGAAACAGAGGAAAGCAGTTACGTAAGGAAAACTACTGTCTTAGCAAAGGACACACTGCATAGCTTGTGGCATATATATAATTTATTTATGATTAAACTGTCCATAGTCCTTGGCATCCCTGGCACGACGAAATAACGCCCAACGTAGCACGTGCAATCGAAAAATGACCGGAGAGTACGCGGCAAATCGATATCAAAACTAGATCAAATTTCACTTGTCATTGAACAAGAGGTCCCATCTGTTATCGTTTGCAGGACGGGCGACTCCGAGTTGGCAGGACGGCACGCGGCCAACGCGAATACGCTCGCCGAACGTAGTGTACTCTTCACGCACTGGCGGGTAGGAGTCCTCTGCTGACCCCCGATGGCCATTGTTTCAAGCTCAAGTAAGCGGAAAACATAATTCACGCCACATAAAGCACTGGACATCAAGCCATGGGGCCATCCTTCAGCAGATGCATTGCACCATCCGACGCAATCGCATTGGGTTACGTGTGTGGGACTAAACGACAAAAGTTGCCGAGGATGGAGTGCAGCGTTGCTTCCTCTTCCACTGTCCTCGCTCGAACACTTTCCCGCGACTCCCCGAGCCTGCACCCAGTTTCGAGTTGGATCAATTTCATGCACGTCCTGTAAGCGGGAAAGATCCTCAAGCGATGGCGTGCCGGTGCCATCGAGAATCGGAAGGGAACCTCCTCTTCCGGGGTTTCTTCTTTCGCCGAGGCATTGATGGAGGTGGTGCAATGGACGGTGCCATAATCACACCACGACCGGTTACGGTGGCATAAGCACGAGGGCAACCATGAGCTAGCAAAACGTGGTCATCCGCGTAGGCAGCCCCCGCTCTTCCGGTGGTGGCTAAGGAAAATAAGCCAGCAAAAAGATTCGCTCGCTTATGATGCAATCATAATAATTTCATCATCATTCCCCGATGTTCTGTAGTACGAAGGAGCATCGCCGGAGGGAGCTGAAATGACTCCCAGATCGTTTTCTTACACCTTCCGCTATCCTTCCCATTCCCATTGCTAAACCCGGAACCACCCCCGATGTCAATCACACTGCCAACTACACGCTTTTCCGCTCTTTAAACGGTTCTTTACCCTCCGCTCATGCTCGCAGGGTGTAATACATATATGTGTGTGAGCCAGAAGATGAAGTTCCAGAATCAGGACAACAGTGTTGCATTATTCACGCAGCGTCGTTAAAGCGTGAACCTTCCACGAGGAAGAAATGGATTGTGGAAAAATGGCACTGCAAATTGTGAATGTGTTTCGAATCGGTAAGGAGCACTTTAACCGTTTCATTACGCAGCACAGCTGTGTACGTGTGTGTTTATTGGTATTCCTTGGAATGGCTCTTCAAAGGTGTGATCCAACTAGCACTTAAAAAAACATTCCGATCACGGGCGCCCATAAATGGGTGCATTTTCCGAATGGGGTTTGGCACAAGTGACCAACCATCAAAGGCGAAACGGAAGATGTGCAATTGGCTGACCCTTTCCCAAAACTTTTCCCATTGCGCAGCTGAACGCGCTTCAAAAGGGTACCGACCGGAAAAGATGTGCGAACGTGGGCGTCCCTTCGGGCAACTTATGAATAAATCACAATCATAACTGTATTAAACCTCGCTGCGGAAGTACCGGAAGTCGTTCGACATGAGAAAGTTCATTCGGAGCCGGGGCAAGTATCCACGCACGGTGAGCCGACCATATCAATATCATCGCTTTGCTCACCAAGCCAACCGCATCCTTTCCGGCTTCGTCGCGCTGTGGTTTGCATGGAAATTGTTTTCCCGGACTTTCCACCCTTCTCCGGGTGGCGAAAAACGCGAGCAGAGTACCGATGGCGCATTGCTGTCATTAACCTTTTTGCCTCAATACGCGCAACTGTTTATGATCTTCCCTCGGTACGCCTACGGGTGCGGGTGCAAGTACCCGAAACTACATTTGGATGACTTCCAGGGGAAGGAAAAGAGAAAAAGAGAGAGTGAAAGAGAGAGAGAGGGAGAGAGGGAGAGAGAGAGTGCGTATGGCGGGAGCGGTAAAACCGTGAAAATCACTATAATCCAAACTAATTGACCATAAATGTCAACCGCCGCTATAAAAATAAACCATTCACCATGGCGGGAATAAACTTCATGGTATGTTTTTGTGTGTGTGTGCAATAGATGACGAGATGCCGGCAAAGGGAAGTGTGTCCATAAGAACACGGGAAGAGCCGCGAAAAAAACATCGCAACACCACCAGCAACTACCGCGAACACTACTGCGCGGCTCGGTTGGCGCGCTGCTTTTGGGTTAGGTGAAAAATAGCGGCTCGTAAATCATAAAAAGTTATGTTACACCCGCGCAGCTCGTCTCGGCCGCAACGCGTTTGCTTATGCTGTACCATCGTCGCGAGTACCGGGGGCCGGCCCAGATGGAACTGAGAAAGTGAAATAAAACGTTTCCTTCCGTGGGTAGTTTTTTGCTCGTGTTGCTTCATTTTGTTCCTTTTGAGGCCAAAGGACTCCAAGTCGGCGGTGCTCAGCGTCGGCTGGCGTCGAGATCATTATCAGACGAAGAATGCGAACGTCTTGCGCTGGGCGAGTGGGCAAGTGCAGGAACGACGGTGCAGCTCACACTACATCACTCATAATTTCGTCCATGGGTACTTTCGGGTGAGCTAAAATGTGCAAAAGAATATGTGCCAAGTTCCCACACGGTAGTCCATTGTTCGTTGAGTAGCTTCGTGGTAAAATATGGAGATGAAGTAATTTCATGGAAGCGTGTAAAACGCGAGGGAAAAAAGCAGTTTCAAGGCTATCAAAGGACATGAGTTTGGTTGACTTTAAGGCAAACTTTAAGAAATATTATTTTCTGTATTCAAAACACTCACACATTTTGCAGGGTGCTCACTATTGCAAATGAGAACGTTATCGCTTGTACAAGGACTGAAAATCTTCATCAGCAACGTTAAGCATGACTCCAATCCATCATCTCTATTATCTTCATCATCGTAATCATTCGGGCAATTCAGCGAACTGAATAGGTCGGACATAATTAGTACATCAAATCGAAGCACCATTGTGATTAGATGAGGTGGAATAATGAAGAAATTCATCTTTTATGCGTCAAGGATCACTTTCGCACGATACCCTCCGTGCCTTCGGTTCGCGTGCCCAAACTCTCCATCCCAATTTGCGCCACTTTGCATGCAACACAATTTGTTGCGTGGGACCATTCGCTCGACAGTGAAGAAATGGCTCTTAAGTACGGTAATAAAATTCATAATGCCGTGCGTTTTATGGTGTCGCGTTTTGCTCGCCGGCTACTCGCTGGGAATGCTGTCGCTCAACAGCTACAGAAGCGGCTGCCACTGACTGGCGCATCATCGTACCCTTGCCACAAGCTGCTGGCAGCCACTTCCTCCTGGTTTTTTACAAGGTTCTTGTTTTGTCTTTTGTTTCCTTTGAAGAAAAGCTTGCCCACTAGGAGAGGAATGCGCTTTGCAATCGGGTTGGAAGGAGACAATGCACGCTCGATAAAAGAAACCCATGACGGTTGAGAATTCTTCCTCCGCCGTACATCTTGTTATAAGTTTTCCCGTTTCCTTCTGTCTCCGACATAGATTCAGCGTAATCCCACTCGAGTTGCATTATTCATTCAGTATTTCCACATTCAATCAAACGATGCAAAATAATATCTGTCCCCGCAGTGGATCCCATCGCGGAGGGATAAAGGACACGCCGTGGCCTCCGCTGCTCCAATCGGGGATAACACAGCGCTTGCAGTAGCTGCAGCAACGTCAACGACGAAAGATAGAAAATAGAAAACCGATTTTCCCATAATGTCGAGAGTCGAGAGTCAAAGACGCCGTGGGAATCTTTTTAGCACGTGTTTATCCCGTCGGGGGACCGCATTTCTTTCGACTCTACCGGTTGGCGCCTTGCGTTCTCATGGTTTCCGTCTAGCATGTTTCTCGACGAGATGTTGTCTCCGTTTGATTGTGCTGAGTTTTGAACGATGAAAAAGGATGCTTGCCCCGAAGAAGTAACCGTGGAGGTTGGTGGTATGGTTCATCGCTTTCCAATATGCAAAATTCTGCCAAACCCCCGCATGGCGGCAACAATTGAGCGACTCGAGCTTGAACGCGTCATGATGCTGTGCTGTGTATGATTCGAACGTTCGGGTGAGATCGCAGAAATCGATGCAACTACAAGAACCACGCCACAATCGAACCGTTGTTGCATGTGACAACTGCAGTACACGTGATTTCACACCGAAATGGGAAATCAATCGAAATGCAGATGTGCCGTGTTGGGAAAACCCCACCAAACGACGCAGAGCTGGCAAGACATTTCTCCAATCGGTTCCTTCTTACCACATCCTCCATACACGACGGTTTTTACACTAGCAAAGGCAACTGTGAAGCACAGTGCAAGGATTGGCATCAAAGAGCCGGTTGAGAGGGAAAGATTTACATGCTCTCGGAGAAAAGAAACAAAAAATGAAGACATTGATCGTGCTTGTTGCTTGTACCATTAAATTGTCTGACACACATTCCATTCGTTAGTTCTTGTTTTCTGCACCAGTTGGCGCATTCCGAAACATTAGACTTCGTTGGAACGCCAATTTTGGGACATTGACGAGAAACTGATTCTCACGTAATCGGTGTTGTACAATTGTGTTCGGTTTTCTTTTAACATCACTATAAGAAACTACAAATCAAATTACGTGAGTTAAACTATCCTCTCTTGCGCTATTTCTCTGGCATATTTTAATGGTGTTCGATGGCTTTTTTAATTAGCATTCTCACCATTATTAACTTAATACAAACATTTTCATTGTAGCATCGAACTCACAGAATCAAAGGCCTTTGGTTAAATAACTAAAAACAACGTGAACATACTGCAACGAGCCCATTTGGTTTTATGCGTTCTGATACAGCGAATATGGGGATTTGTAAAATAAGTGATTATCCTGCTGAATCATACTTTCCTAAACGCCAGGGGCCAATCACAAACACTGACTTGGTTTTCCCCTATTATCGATCGGATCTTTTATCATGCATTGCGTGGCACACAACAGGCCGAACAACGAACTGTTCGCGCTAGCTGAACAGATTACGCCCGACAGATCTCCAGTGCGTAAAGGACTCGCTATTTGTTTACCCACCATCATCCGTTTAGTCCTTACCCGAGGTTCTTACAGAGCACAAAATCAGTCGCTTCCGCGGGCGGATTGATGTAGTGTTTGCGTTTAATTAAGCAGCCACGTTCTAAGCGGGAAGCTCTTTCGAGAATGAACCCCAACGGATAGCGTGGGTAAATGGAAAGCCAGTGAAACCCGGAAATTGCATTAATCAGGCAAGCAAATAAAGTGGCTGCTGTGGCGAACACATCCTAGGGGCGGCATGATGGGGAAACGGTTTTCTCGGCATGATGAGGAAAAGCTTTAAGAAACGGTAAGAATCGAGGAAAATATGACAGATATTACAAAAAACTAAGATCTGATAAATAAACGGCGGTAAAACTACGATCGTTAAGAAGTCACGAAGTGTTTGCGTTCACGCTTAGAGAATAAGCCACATGTTAGGTGTGCAAGGCGTGAAAAAAAAAACGATACGATGCCATTATGTCGTAAATTTTCACACGCGACAAGGAGTTTTCCTTCCTTCGTGGAATTCTTCGAATGATCAAAGAACCTTACTCTTCCTCTGGCCCCGTATGCTCCCGAGGAGAAATGTGTTGTGGTTCCATTGAGTGCAAAAAAAAAAAAGGAAAAAGTTATGACTTGCTTCCTCCGGCTACCTTCGAAGGAGTCAATGACTTTGGCGCTAGGTTTTCAGGGACAAACTCAAGATAAGCCATTTAGGTAAGAAGCCAAACCATAAAAACGGGAGAGATTGGGAAGCGAACGTTTTATCTGGTTCCAAGGTATCAACCACGAACCGTAACGGACAACCCTAGCAGGCGTTCGTTTTATTAGCTCTTGGCACGCAACGCAATAGAACATCCACTAAAAACACACAGGGTGCCAGGTGGCGGACAAATTAGAACATCTCATTTAGAAGTTTCCTTTGGTGCTTTGGTTTTCCTGAAATGTTTCCCAACCGGCTCACATCTTCGCTCTTACGTGGGGGAGCCAAAGCAAGCGTATGCCTGCTTCTTTTCAAGACCGCTTCCGGTGACTCAAAGTGCGTGTGCTTTCACGTAGGAAAGCAATGCGAAAAAGATCCATTTGA
This sequence comes from Anopheles atroparvus, assembly GCA_914969975.1. Taxonomy (NCBI): domain Eukaryota; kingdom Metazoa; phylum Arthropoda; class Insecta; order Diptera; family Culicidae; genus Anopheles; species Anopheles atroparvus. Next base: position 9,551,814 of record CAJZCY010000003.1, on the reverse strand, counting down.
GGCGTACACCAATCGTCCATCATCTTCATCAGCCATTTCGATTTCCGTTGGCGTAGGTTCTATTTCCGTTTTTCACGCAGGTTGCCAGAGTGGGCCGAGGAAGGTGGTTCAGCAAAAAAAAAGGAAAGGAAAAGAGAATCGACCCCTCCATGAATCGCGCGCTGATGGTCACTCACGATAGTCCGGTGACCTTAAATATTGTTTTGCGTGCCGGTAAATTAGGTTCCACTTGGGCCTGAAGTTGATGAAAAGTGGATGCCAAATGGCCAGGGTAAATTATTCTAATCGCATAGATTTAAGGTTGTGTGGAGGCAAAATAAAAAGCGTTCATGTAAATCATTGCTGGGGGCTTGAGATGATAGGTATTATTACTTTGTTGTGTGACTCGAATTTATGTTGCGATTAGAAAACACCAGGTTTGATCGCTATAAAATTATCGTCTCGATGATTTGTGTACTGCTGAGTTGCGAACACGCATGAAATGTCACGTAAGAAAATGTGCGTGTTATAAATTCACGGAAAATGTATTGTTAATAGGATTGAATGGCTTAAGTAAAGAGATTGGCTTGGCTAGAGGAAACACTTCAGCCTTTACAGGAATAAAATTAAGTGATTAAATTGTAATGCTTCAACCAACAAGTTCAAAGTCAATAAACCAACCTCCATCCGTTCCATTCGTAATTTCCTTCCAAACGTAGTCCAAATCCCATTGATTGAGCATTTCATCAGCTCATAATTAATCACCCTTAATCAGTCCGTCAAGCCAAGGCATCGACTTTTGAGGGAATTCGAATTAATTTTAACAACACCGCGAACGGCGCGAAGAAGCACTCATCAAATAACCATTACCGTCTTCGGGCCAGACCTCTTTGTGCTTCGTCCGATCGTACAGTTCTCTCCCGGGCAGAGGCTGCCGATTTTCACACCGTGATCGGCAGACGAGCTTACTCCATCGGGACATTAATCCGTAATCAAATGCCTCAAGTGTCGTTAACACATCATTTCCCCGAGACGGATCGCTTCTGTATCCTTTTAAGCCTCTCGCCCAAATGGAACCGGGGATCGGGTTCGGCGAATGGTATCGGTGATGATTCTTTTAACTCACATCCGATGTCTGACGATGGTTTTTTTCTTCTTTTTCTTAAAGGATCTACAAGAAAGCACTGGTGAGAAAGGTGCGTATAGAGCGGATGGCGAAAGAAAACAAATTTTCCCGGAACAGCACCACTTCTGCTGTGGTCTTAGGCGGAAATGAATTTCTTGCATGTCACTCCCCTCCAGCGGCTGACGGCACTCAGCCGTGCCTGGCATGCCAGGACACGGCGAAAGGATAAAAATCAAATTTGGATACAACCAGCGTGGGATACACGCAGAGCAGTGGCATCTTCCGCATTGCCAGTGGAAACCACGCCGAAAACAGTGGAGCAAGGGGAACGACGCGCAAAAGGAAAATAGCATGTTGGGCTGATGGAAGCGAAAATCTTGAATGACGCGCATCCTGGGAAACGGGATACGGTCCCTCTTCGGGCGAGCAAGTAGTCGAGAGCGAAGAATAGATCAGTTACAAGAATGTAATAAATTTAATAGAAATGATTGATGAGATCTTCTGCTATTCTTCAATCACCTTCCATCACCACCTTCCTCGTACACATCCATCCTCAACACACACACACTCCCATGCTCGCCCCACCTTCCCGAGCGTCTGCTGGAGCCTCGAGAAAACCGAGACGTTATTTATCGCTTGCAACGTTCGCTGGCAGGGATAGTTGCGATAAAATAAATTTCCTGTGCGTCAACCGAAATTGGATGCTACATTTGCAGCTGACTGGTACCAGCAGCAGCGCCATGCAGCCGCTCCGTCAGCAAGAGTGTAGAGTTGCGTCTGAAAAATGAACTCAAACTAGATTAGAGTCAAAGTTGTTCGATTACTCAGTCGGGTTGTTGCCTTGGCCACAGGATGACGAGTGGCAGGAAGCAGGCAATTCCAGCGGTGGGAAGGATATCAAGCTGTTCTTCAACAACAATCAGCAGCATAATTATGAGTAGCTTGTGAGAAAAACTTGAATAACTCCATGCTGTTTGCAGATGAACAGGAAATAGAGAAGGAATGATGCCTGGTTTTTGTTATTCTAAAAGGTTGGATTTGGATGGGTTAAACGTGAGGAGTTAGCCAGAGAGTTTAGCATTACCTACAATGTTTGAAAGGATTCAACAACAATGGTTTTGCGGCATTAAGGTATCACCGAATGATTAAATATTCTACCCTTAAATTCAATATGTTGGGTAGGTTTCGTAAAAATCGATTCTCAAAAATAATTATTACGAGAAAATGGAGTAATAATGAAGCGTTAAAAAAGTCTCACACTAAAATAGAATGTAATCGATCAGCTGCAGCTGCTCCCAACCATCACCCTTTCGATTCGATCCAATCCGTCCATCTTGCCACAAATTGCAGGTAATCAAAATTCATGACGCTGTTAATTTCCCCGCTCCAACTACGGCGCGTTTCGGCTTCGCCGTGAGAAAATTCGGACCATGCCAAATTGCATCTTGACCTCTGTCAGCGCCGATGCACTGGCGGTGCGGATCGTTAAAAATACGGCCGACACGTTAAATTCTGGCGGCTGGCAAATGTTTGAACGAACGAGAAGAAGCGACGGAAGGAAGCAGGAGGTAAAAGAAGCTCCGCTGCGTGTATGGAATGATGATTTTTTCATCTTCCTGTTTTACCGACAGAGCTACAGTTTTTCATCCCAAGACCGTTTCGGGGAAAATTATTCCCGATGTGTTTTTTTTTACTCAATTCCTTCTGAAGACTCATCACCCGGTTGCAACGGGATGAGTAATTTATAAATTTTCGACTTCATCACTCTTGGCGGCCGCGTCCGTACCCCACCCTTCCTCAGCCATCCCGCTGCACTCGCAATCCTTCTGACAAAACGCAGGCGACGCCGTGTCAGATGCATTATATTTAATGTCCGAAAAGAAAGCAAAACGATGCGTTAACGACGCGCTCACTGACAACTGCTCTCGCGTGAACAAACAACTGGCCAAACATCGATGTGCAAAAGGTGTTTTGGTTCTGTTGGTGCTTATTTTTCTTTTATCGCTGCATCTCCGCCAGCTCCCCTCAGCAGCGCTTGGACACCAGAAAACATTGCTTCGGCACAGAGTCAACAAAACTGCAAGCGGATTTCCGCGAGCGAGCGCAATTTTTATCGCTTTTTAAACTTCGGCGCATGCCTTCCGTAACGCAAGGCACTCTGTTGACGTAAAGAAAAATGTGAAGAAGCAACGCAACAGACGCAGTTCCATTTGCCCATCAATTTGCCAAACTAAAAATAATTACTCTCAGCCTTTCAGGTCAGATCCGGTGTAATTTGAGCGAGCTCCAACTGTAAACAGAAAGTGCATTGTGCAGTAATTTGGGAAATATTTACACAACCTAAAAGTGTTGATTCAAGCGCACGGAAACCAATGCCGATGGAAGTCAAATAAATGAGTTTCATCTTTCAATCCTACAGAAAATGGAAAGAAAATCATTTTGCGTATTGGCACGGAAAACTAATTCCAGAAAATGAACTTAATTCTCTCACCGTCCGTAATAAATTTCAAATCATCAGTTCGCACGAAACACCGAACTTGCCAAGCAGCTAACCCCCCGCAGAATGTGATTACAAATTTAATCCCATCAAAATCCTGCCACCTCGGGGTGTGTAGTTTTTCCTCTGTCCCGCGGAGACGACTTCCGCTCGGCAAGATGCGACGCCCAGCGGCGTTCGGTGCCGCAGTTTAAAAGTCATTACGCGGCGCATGGCGAGCGAACTGTTGGCCATTTTTCCTCCTTATTTACCAGCTGATCATTTGGAACCTTCAGCAGAGGAAGGGTCACGGGAAAACGGGTGAGGCCGAAGGGATCATTTTATGATGCCTTCTCAATAGAGCATGACTGGAATAAATGCTATTTGCCGTAACAATCGCGTAACAGTTTTCTCAGCAAAGAAAGGAATTTGTAAACGACGACGGGAGTCATGGTAGAAGGAAAAGAGAACGTTGGTGGAAAGCCACCGCCGAGGACGATGGAATGCTGATGGTCGCATCTCATTGATGTGGGATGGAAAAAAAACAAATCTCTAGTAAAATAACCTTGAAAAGAAAACAGGACCACATCCCACGAAGCTTTCATCCAAGTCACGATGTGCATGATGGCCATCTAATGGTGGATGATTTCTTTTCCCTATCCTCCGGCACGACGTATCCCTAGGCCATCGGCTCACGCTTCTTGCATACCCAGTGCAAAATAAATTCCCACCAGTAAGCGCTGTGTGACAGTCTGGGAATATTATCATCATTTTGTGCCTCTTCTTTTCGAAAGCCTCCGCCGGACGGAACATCGAGCAGAAAGCAGACTCTCCAATTCGATGTTCGTCGTTCATGGGCCGGACAGGACAGTATTGAGTGAATCGTTTACGAAAACGTAAAACATAGGCCAGCCCTCGCCGGGTTTCTTAAAAAAACGAGCTTCGCTTTTAGGGGTATTTTTTGTTTGGTTTTGTTTGGGGAACGGTTCCACGCGTACTATTTTTTCTAGCTTTTCCATCATCATGATAAATTACAATCCATCAACAGTGATACCAAACGGTCCTCCTCCCGATCCGGGCCGACCTACAACGTGTCCGTACTAATCATTTCCAACGATTACTCAAAGCTTACTGGAGTCTGAGTGACGCATTTTGGACGATGCTTTTATTCGCTTCTTTATTCAGTTTTCTCTGTATTTTTTTTGTTCTTAAATTTGACTAGCTTTTCCAAGACAAATATGTATATTCTACCCACAGATGAGATGGCAAGTGGTATTCAACTGATTGAAGAAAAAGCGTACCAAAAGCACACGGTTCGGCACGCGTAAACGACCCAATTACGGGCACAGTTGGACCGGATTGCAAAACATCATAAAGCACCAAATGGCCCATCGCATTATTGCTTGCGAACAGCCGGTCGGGTAGCTCAAAATCGTACCACATCCATCTGCAGCCGAGCAAAGCGACAAGTGCCTGGCGGCAAGGAAAAAAAAATGCTTCCTTAATGCCTACGCAAATTTACCACAGCACAACTTGCGGTTCGCATCGGGGAGCCGGAGGTCCTTTTTTGTCCGTGCCCCTGTTTCATTGTCCCTTTTTACCCTTCCGGGTGCGGCTAGAGTTTTCCCTTGGCTCTAGATCGCTCGCTGTGCTATCCATCTGCCGCATATCAAAGGTGACCGCCAATCTGCTCGGATGTCGAAGGGGTTTTTTTTCCATCGCTCCGTTTGCCATTGCGTTACATCTGCGAGGCGCCCCCTGGCGGAGTCACCAGCGAGACGACAAATGGTTTACAATTTGCGCACAAATTGAGCGTATAATTTAATTTTACTCCTACCCGACCTGCACGGCGGGGGGGCCGATCATCACACTCGGACGGCCGCCTCGTCAAGCCGGGAGTTTTTCCGCGCGGAAACCAGGCAAACTGGTCCATCACCGCAACAAATTAGTTTTGATAACCAGTCATTCGACACGACAACGACGCCGCCGACTGCAAATAGGCAGCGACCGGAGTGAAATGTCACACCGGCGCATGGTGTTGGAATTTCCGGTATTTTACCGGTGGGTTGGAAAACCAGATGGTTTGGCAGCGAACCAGTGCCTGCGCCAAGACTTGTTGGTGGTGGATGCATGAAATATGGTCGAACAACGGCGCGGCAACGACAGGCCGTTGACAGTAAACGGCGTCAACCGTTCGCCCAACGACAACATTTGCCCGTTCGGGACGCAACGAGTTCCAAGAAGTTGCTGCCAAAAGATGCTCCGGTCCCTCGGGCAAGAAGGTGCAGCGTGAAATATTGTGACACATGGTGAGATGTTGTTTTTATACAACAATCAACCGGCTTTTACCACCCGATCGGGGGAAGTGTGCCATCGCTGGCCGCGTGCATATTGCGCTGCACGGTGATTAATAATCGTTTTGCTATGGCGCATGTAACGATTTGCAGTTTCTTTCGCATTTGGCAAACATTCCCATCGACCACAGCAGCGTTCGATCGTTCGGCTGGTGTTGGACATTTTCTCCAATGGAAGAAGTGCAAATTTGAACGCCTGTCACATCGTAATTGGGAACATTCTTCAACGAAACGGCTCAAACGAATAACGAAACATAAATCAATCGAGAAGTTGCTCATTACCGACGGCGCGACGCAAGAAATGCGCTCGACAAATCGATACGTTATTCTTCTTTCCCGGTACCAGGATTTGGGACCCATGACCAACCACCCTTCCGTCCAAACAACACTTGACCCAATTGACACCACCCTTGTAGTGACATTCGAACACGATGACGTCGACGTGCGTCCAAATTTGGAGGGTGGGAAGCTTACAAAAAACGTACGCAACTTTCCAATCACGGTAGGTATATTGATTGAAATCAATTTGTGTAAGCTTCAGATTTATTTGTTTCTGTTTCAATGTACGTCGAAATAGATCCAACCGTTAGGAGAAAAAGGTTATTCGAAAAAGCAATTAAAATAACAGCCCTAAAATGGCTACTGGGCTGTTGGGTATCATCACGTTATTTGTCAGGGTGGCTCGCAGGGTTCGAGGGAAACTAAGTCATGTGTTGGAACCAGCAGTTAAATAAATCAACTCAAGGATCGTTTCTCTAGATTCTTCGGTGTCGGTGGGATGTTAAATGTTTTGGAAGCAAATTTTAATTGAATCACAGATCAGAAAGACGCAATTCATTATGTAAAGGCATATTCAAACAGCCAAAGGAACGTGTATGCAATGCATGCACAACATGACGAAACATGTGTTTGCGAATAAAATATTTCTAACTATCATCTGCCGCCAATTGTTTGAACTTACGTAACCCGATCCATTCGCCAAAAAATGAGCAACAATCGCCAACGCTTGATCATTTTTTGTCCTTGTAAAATCGACTAACGATATACGAAGCATTCCAACCAAACGCCGGTCACCGCCAATTTAACCACCAAGGCCTACCGTCCGGCAATCGTGCCGCGAATGTGAAAGAGGGCACCATGCGGGAATGCCGATGAGAGAACACGCGTGCCATGGACAAAATCAAATCAAAATAAAGCTATAAAAGTAGGAGAAAACCCCGTAAAACGACGAGTGGTAGCGGATGCCAAGCATAGTCATAGCCAGCGCCTTGGGCGGACATCGACCCCGAGGTTTGGGGAAGGAGAAATTTTCGTCGTTGGCAGATTGATCGAGAATAATCGACAGCAGGATATGACTGAGCACGCGATGGTGGTGAGTTCGGAGGACCGAAGAGGTGGAGAAGGCCGGACGGACAAAAGAACGCACTAACGAAGAACAAGTGGTTGGCTCATCGCAAATCGGCAGCTTAGTGTGACATATCGTGTCGATGCCACCGGCAATCATCAACAATGGCTTCCAGCAGGAGCACGACACCCTGTAACACCGTCGTACCGATTTGTCTAATTCCCACAGCTGGTACCTCCGCACAACCCCGGCATCTCCCAAAGTGCCGGATGGTTCGTTCGTGCTCCAGTGGAGGACGTGACATGCAATGAATACAGATTAAACAAGCCCCGATCCGTGGATGCCAGATTGCCGATTTCTAGCGTGCTCTCCTCCGGCACTCCTCCTGTGCTTGCGCCTTCGGCCATTATCTTAACGAAAGCAGGAACAGCATGCCGTTCCAGACACACCACTGAAGGGGAAGGTCAGCTTTGTTGGCAGCAAATCAAAACATCAAATCCGAGGCGCATGTGGCTCACATCTCCAGCCTGCATCCAACAGTTTGTCACATGTCTGTCGCCAGCAGGCAAATCGAGGAAGTAAGCACTTGATTCAGCAAGTTCCTCGACACACCTCAACACTCCTTCACAAATCTTGTGCAGATGTGCCAGGAAATAGACGCCGGCTAATTCTAAACCCATGTAGCTTCCGGTAACTGCAGCAGGCGCGCATCGTAACGATTGTTGAATGCCAAGGCACGCGGCTGTTCGTAATGTTTGACTGCATGCGGGACACAATAAATGCCTGCATTTGAATTCAAGAGACGAAGATGAAAGCCGTCTCGGGATGAGTCATGACAAGGAATTATGGAGTGCTAAAATGCATCACTTTATGATGACAGCACATGAAAATGTTACGTGCAAATGGCTTTCTGGTACTTGACTATTCTGGTACTTATGAATTGAACAAAGCATAAACCATCGCCATTTACTCTTTGAAGGAAAGATGTGTAAGACAATTATCGATTCATGCAATAAGTTATTAATTACATCCCTTGAACATCGGAATTCAGAAATATGCAATTAATTTAAATAATTCTTACACAAGAAAACGTCATTTTTGTCATTTTCACACAAGAAAAGTGGTGATGGTGATGGTTTAAATTGATGTCAAATGTTACACCATTGTTTTGTACCTTAAAAGAAAGCTCAATAAGCACGTTCATTATGCATACAGTTTTTATCATTTTATTTTACCCTCTCACAGTTTTCTATCTTTTCTTTTTTTCTTTTGCCGTACAGCTGGCCTATCTGCTAGTTACGAAATAATACCACCAGCATTAGAACGCCACCGCAACGGAAGCTGTTGATTTATGTTTTCGTAATTACCTAATCCTTCCTGGAGGCTCGGCTAGCGAGCGCAACGGGTCGCTTTCTCACAACGACACAGTGGTATCGTGTTCTCGCTGTGCCGCACAGCATTTTCCTGTCCGTTTTGGTCCCGTGTTTGGTTCCCGGCGCCGTACACCGACCCGCAATCCTTTAATCGTTTCACCCGATAAACTTAAGCCCGTTATTGTCTAACGGGCATTTTCCAGCATCCGGACCAACTGGTAGAAATCCGATGTAGGGTCAGTTGTTCATGCCGTAGACCGTACGAGTACGAAAAAGCTTGATATTGTTTGCATGGAAAAAGTGAACTTAATGAATGGCCCGAAGGATACATCGAAGGTAGCAGTAGGCACTATATTAGCGTCCGGGATATTGAAACCGAGCAAAGCTACTCCCTTCGGTCGTATAATCGGTTACGCGCAGTTGGAACTTTTTAGCCGGACAGTTGTCCTGGCCGGCCAGGAAACACGCAGTAGATAGGCCGGTGTTTGTTCATCAAACTACGTGCTTCCCACATTCAACCTGCCAGGGTGTTCTTAAATTTACTGACGACCTTTTGAAACAGGTTGAAGAAAATTTATAATGCCAAGCTTCTTACATGCACGTTAACAGAACATGAAACGTTGTGTAGATGCATTCGAGTATGACAAACCCAAACCGAACCGAATCGCCCTCGTCCTCGGGCAACGCGAGCGGTCCGTTCAACGATGGATCACCATACTCGGAAATGGTGTTACAACCGCATCCTGTAAGCGGGCCAGCGTGCGTTACTATGGAGGAGAAAACCAATTTCCGCACCCTGTTGCGTTTAATGTGCTGATATTCATTTCGGAAAACCATATGCGGGCGCGTCGGAGGCTGGATGCACGGAACATTCTGAATGAAAGGTCGGCGGTGAACCGTTACGACATGCATACACTGCACCTGTAACCTCCGCTGCCACCTGTAGGGCTACCGTTTTCCGACTGCCAAAACCGTGCAGCATTTTACAGCGAACGCTTCCACGTCCATCGGCAGTCGTTTGCTCTACGTCCAACACGGTGGCTTATTTCCCTCATCGTGTATGCTCGATGACGTTGGTCTTTTTCAGACTCAGGCATTTACTCGCTTCCTCCTCCACACTTCACCATGTGAAGCGTCCTGACAACATGGCCTACATGGATGCAAAAATTGCCAACGGAACACGTCGTTGACATTGTGCTCAAAGCTTACCGACATGGTTCACCTCACTCGGAGGTGTGTGTGTGTGTGATGAGAGAGAGAAAGAGAGAGAGGGAGAGAAAATGAGAGCGAAAAAGAGTAAGATTTAGGAAGAGAAATAGAAAGCAGAAGCGAAAGATCGGGAGGAGACAATTTAGTCGTTTCGCTACGGCCGTTTTAAACGGGAAAGCCCATCGCACTCCCATTACCACCCAGTGGGTGTCCTGCTCGATACCACCGACATCCCCTTCCCAACCCCGCAGCCCCACTTACTCTCTATCATCCACCATTGGACCATGCACATGACAATCGTGTGTAGCACACGGAGCATCAGCGCGAACTATGCACGGGGGACCATTTTGATTACGGTGTTATTACCTGTCATCAATTTAACCTGTTTCACGTACCGCCTGCTACGTGCCGTTCCCCCTGGCAACACACCCTACCTTTCCTCGTCCTCAGTACATTCCCCATCAGTTTCAGCGCCATCCAGAGGGTGTTCCCGCCCATTTTACGAGCAATAGTTTCCGGTGCCGCACACGCGCCGCATTCATTGTTGCACTTCTGTCGCCAACCCTTAGGAAGGATCGCTGTCATAGCTGCAGCGAGCGTCGCGGATAGTGTTCCCGTTTTAGCGACTGTTTAATGATAATAATCACGCCATGAATAAAATAATAAACAAACTTTTAACAAATTGCCCGTAATATCGTTACGACATTAGAGGCACCGTTTGGGGAGGGAAGAGGGAAAAAGAAAGCTACCAACGAGTGGCGCATTATTTAAGGGCATTCGCATGTGGTGTAAGCAACGGCTTGGATTTCCGGACTCTCCCGACAGTTGCCAGCATCCGTGTGGAATTCCCATCCCCTAAACGGGGCTCGCATTTGAGCTCTTCTGAAGGAAACCCTCACGAAGGTTGGACCAAGGCCCGCCCGCTGCAACAGAGGCCGCATGTGATTAAAGCGTAATCCGAGAACCGAACTCCACTCCATTTAGCACACCACACCAGCCAGCGCCATTTTGCTGCTGCACGGATCGCAACACCCTAAAGTCTGTGCGTGGATTACGCTTTTTATCTGCCTGGCATGCCCTGACCCTTCAAACCTCCATCGCCTCACCTGGTCGGGATGAGGGTGGGACAAGCCATGCCGAAGCTCAACACAACTTCTGCCCGCGGCAATCGACATCAACAGGCTCTGCCGTTTTCGCTGCGAGGATTCACTTCCCGGGGTGTATTCTGGAGATGTTTGAACGATTCGCCGCCGCTGCCGGTACGAAGCATATTCGCGAGGCACGTTCGTTCGTTCGTTCGTTTGAAACTGGTGGACCTGCAGCGGGGTTGGTAATGCCAGCATAGCGAGCAGTCATTTGCAATTGTACGATTATGATTACAAATGGGCTCCGACTCATTTGCTAATGAGATTTGGAATTGATATGCCTACCGAGCGCGGTGCGCCTTGCCGACCATTCGGGGCTTTTGCGTATGAATATTGGAACAATGTGTTTCAAGTGTATTGCTCCGATCCATATTACTTTAAAGAAGCTGAAATTCATTGAACTATAGAGAGAAGAAACTTATTCAACACATAAAAATAGTATGATAATCTTATCGTGCAACCCAATCTTCGTCTGCATGCTCGTTGCGCTGAAAATGGTAAAGTGCTGTTTCGATTGATTAAATAAGATAATTAAACCACCATCCGAAGATCAATTAGCGTGAGTTGCTTCAATGTAACGTGCGATAGAAATCAATCAGTGACACAACTAAAACCACCTCAAGCGAAGACGTACCGCCGACAAATCTTCGATCAATTAGACCGTCTCCTGGCCACGAGGAGAGTGAGCCATCGCAGGGCAGTACAACGTATAACCGCATCAACCCATTACCCATTCATGTTCACCGACATCGATACTATGTTGCAAACCCGATGCTGCGGAAGCTGGAAGTGTGCGAGGTCGCGTTACACGCCGTCAGTTTAATTGCCCGTCGCCATATGGAAGGGGGATCAGTTTCACAAGCAGGCGCTTCCCATTGCCGCCGGGCTGGGGCATGCTTAAGTGCACCTTTAGCACCCGTTTACTGTCGCGATTTACGATGCCTCAATTGCCGCCATCGGCGAGCCGCGCGACTTGCCTAGACAAACGGACAAATTGTTTGATTGGTGGCATAATTGAATAAACTGCATCCTGCTACCGGCCAAACCAGAAGGGGTTTCCCAGCGAAGCGAAACTATCGCATGTAACCTAGCGAAGGGGCTAGGAAACGCTAGGAAATGGTCACCGTCAAACTTCTAGGCTAACCGATCGAACAAGCGGACCGGGAGTTGTTTTCCAAAGCCATCGCTCAAGGGGGTAGTCTAGACGATTTTCCGAAATGAACTATCAGCGATCGCATCGGCAGGGTTCCTTGCCACTCCCGTTCAGTGGCGGTCCGGGGATTTATGTTTGAGCTTCCCCACGATTGAAGTTCAATCCTGTGGTGAATGGGTTTTCGTCTGCAGCGTGAAAGGACGCAGACATTGTTGTTGGCCAGCGGAACCAAAGGAATGCGTGCCAGAAGGGGGAGATTGTTCATTCGGGACGCTGTAAAAATAGTGTCCACCCTTGCACTTTTCCAGGAGCACCCGAAAACTGTTGAATGCTCCTTTGCACAGCTGAGCCCACCCTCCAGGCTCCGGCATCCTTTCGATCCGATCACCGATAAAATGGCGAATGGCGGTTTGAGGGTCGGTTTGTTGATTCTGCTGCCTCCGGTCGCACGATCCAGCCGTCTGGTCTGTCTGGTGTTGGCAGCCAAGAGCGAAACCCATCGCTTTGACTGCACAACCCATAAATCAGGGTCGCTCTTGTGAACCTTCCACAGCGTCCGACAACGTTGAAAACGTGGCAGAAGAGAAGAGACGCCACCCGGTGCTCAGGGAATGGTCAACCTGTCAACTCGAGCGCCAGCGTTCCTCTCCTCCAAAGGCGGCAAATGGTGAATCAATGATGAACCTTTTTCGGAACAGGACGAGCGCAAGCTCGTTTCAATAACTTAATTGCTTTCACTTTGGCGGCCGTTGCTTTTTAAGTGCAACATTTTTTTTTATTTGCTTACATTTCGTCGCTAGGTTTTCGCTAGCAAGACGGAGAGTTTTTTGGCAATGTTTGCACAAGCGCCATTGCTTCGTTTGCGAAACACGGCCAGTTTCCATTAAAAAAGGGGGATTTTGGTACGCGCGAAAGCAATACTCCAGAGTAAGTACTTTCTCCTGGTCGGATCGGAAATCGGGCACCCGGTCCGGGATGGGTCGTAAAGCATCGAGCACCGAAGGCGAAGTGGCCGGGCGCCGTACACAACAGGCGAGTGTAGTTTATGATGGCAATCAAGCGAAAACACTCGCCAACAATTCGCCGTTTTGTTGCTACTTTTTTGTCGCGGTTTGCACGATGCCAAGGCACAGGCGAGCGAAAGCGCGTGAACGACGGAAATGCAAGGACGCTAGAGGCTCGGAAGCAAACGGCAGACGCTAGAGGTTGCGCTGATAAATGGCCCGAAATCAATGAAATGCACTCCAAGTCACCGAGTCTGGATTTAAAAGAATAACAAATGGCCGTTTTATTGTGTGTTTGTAGCGTCGTGTTTATGAAATGGGCCATTTGATGTGTTTAAAGTACGAATGGTTTTTGTTCGGTTCCGACAGTGCACGGGATTAACATGGCAACGTCATTTCATTGGATGGTTTTAAATTGGTTTTTATTTCGTTTTTTTCTTCTTGTTTTATGTTTGCCGAATGTAAAATTGCAATGCAAGCCGCAAGCAACAAAACATAATCTGCTAAAAAACAATGAAGCTTCGTATGGTCTTTTCACATTCCATTAACTCAAAATTGATCCATAACAAATTTGATTTGCCTATCATGCTGATAGGCGTCCGCTCTGTTCAGTTTAATTTAACTTCTTCGAAACTGCTTACTTCATGTATCATTACCCCCGAGGAGCGAACCTTTTAAACCCAGCATATGTTCCTGTCGTTGGCCGTTTCAGTCTTTTTTTATACTTTTCGATTCGGCACTTCTCGTTCGTGGGAAAAAATCACTTGACTCGTTGAAAAACGAATCCATTGCGGGGGGATACCATAAACCAAACGCGCCGGTTTATGGCTGCTCGTATCGGCTCACAACAGCGAACGAGTCCCATTCTCAGCTGGGCTGCTGATAAGGAGTCGTTTCGTGTGTGCTCAGGGGTGTTATCAACGCCAACCGGCCGCCGCAGGCCAAATTCTGTCCGTCACTGTCGGCGAAGAGTGTGTCGTCGTATCTTTAACGTTTCACTCGTTTCAAACTGCTCCACTCTCCCTGCCCTGCTCTAACGCCGGATCTATTTCCCCCTCGAGTGTGACGGTGCAGAAAGTCTCCCGAATGGTTGCCGTGGCTCGCGTTTAGCCTGGACTTTGGTGATGCTGAGGACGTTTTCTGCCACCAGGCGACCCTCGCGTCAAGTCGTCCCCCGGCGGACTGATGGCTTTTCTTTCACTTTCCACCAGTCATTTATGGAAATTTTGTGTATCGCTCTTGGCCGGTGCGAGGGAAAGCTTGGGGATTTTCCAGCCCAGCAGCGGCACAGACTCCGGTGTTAAGGCGTCTAGTGCGTGCCTGTCCCATGCGCAGGAAAGTTGGTCGATAGGTTTATTACCATCGAAGTGCTATGCGCAGCGTTTATGCTGCCAGAGTGAAAGAGATCGACAGGGACGGCACGGCGAAAGATGGGTTTACGATCGACACGGACTGAGGAGTCGATTTCGGTCGTCGGCACTGTTTTTTTTCCCACTTTTCACGGACCAAAATGAATATTTCATGAGCCGCGCGGCTCGTCCACTCCGGATGTGCTGACCTCAATCGGAAGCAGAGGGTCGGGATCGTTATCGGCCCAATTGAATGGTGTTGGGTGCCTTCTGTCTTTGATTCCGTGCAGCCGAAGTACTTCCACCCCACTTGGAGGGACGATTCGTTATGAGTCTTTTCCCCTTTTTCTGTCATTGCCCGTTCGGCCAGAATTAGGGTTAGATTGGCAGATCGCTGGCCATTAGTTTGAGACGTTTCGTCTGCCGGATGTATAGGCTCATCTGCATCTGTTTCAGCGAGTCATTGGCACTAGCTGAGAGACAACTTCGATTTGCTTACAATACGGAAGTTAACAGTATTCTAGAAGTAACGAGGAACGTCACTGAAGCCCTTCACAGCCAATTTACGTTCGGAACTAGTTGAAGCGTCACTGCACCAAGCTTCACTTTGAATTAAATTATAAGATATCTATCACAACGGGCTGCTACACCCCTTTAACATCACCGCTACGCACTCTCCTCTTCCAGTGCCGTGTGCTCTTCCAGGGCCCGGAAGCTGTCACCCAGGTTCAAACTGATCACGGCGCCGTACCGCAGTTTTAGCTTTTCGTACTGCTTCGCCGCCCGCTTCCGCTGCTCATCGCACTTTCCCGGCTCTCGGCCAGCCAAGTCCGCCTCAAACCCTTCCAGCACCTCGACAACCTCAAACTGCCGGTGCAGCCTGGCCACATCCAGCGCCCTCCGGCCGGCCGTGTTCATCTCGAACACACCGCAGCCCGCCGCCAGCAAACACTCGACGCACTTTCGGTGACCTCCGGCCGCCGCCAGATGCAGCGCACTGTTGCCGGAGCGATCGGTTTTGGCCGGATCTCCGCCGCGCTTGAGAAGCACCGTCAGTGCCACGCTTTGGCCGCTCGCTGCCGCCAGCAGGACCGGGGTGAGAAGGTTCGCGTCCACCGAGTTCGCCTCCCACCGGGTGGCTTCCCTGAGAATCGGGAGGTTTCCGACGGTGGCCGCCGTGTGAAAGCGATTCCTGCCGGCCATGGCCAGCTTTGTACTAGGTAAACCAGACGACCCGTACGGTGATTGCCGTCGAATGAAAGCATTCAATATCCGGGAAGGGGGCGTCCTTATCGATGGCGGCTGATACGAAAGAGCTTATCTTAAGTGGTTGTGGCTTTATGAAGGAAAGATTGTTCGGGTTTTGACAGATAGCATCGTAGCGTGAGATAAAACACTGTCGTCAAAGTATTGTAATTATATCACACTTGTGTTATCAGTTTGTTTTCGGTGGCTTTTTTATGTGTTCATTGTTATATATGAAAGTAAATATTTACAGTACATTTCCCGCATGGCTAAGCATTTGTAATCCATGATTTTTCATGTTTCTACGAAACTCGCCTATCTGTTAAAATAAATTAAGTGTTAAGTGTTAATATTCAAGCAAATTCTTTACCCCAACGCCAGATTCATCCAAGTAGTTAACAACATAAATTAAGACCACCTTTTCCAGGAATACTTTCTACGCTAATTATGCGCTCCCGGTCTTCACCAAGCTTCGAACCTTCCTCGTTGCTTGGACGGATGATTTTTATCCAGTGACAGAGAGTAATCTCCAGCCGACGACCACCAACACGATGCAGTGTGATGGCGGGCGTCCGATCGGATGTTATCTATCACCTTCTTGTGCATCTGGGTCAGTCGGCAAAAGTTTCGACGACCGCCGGAGAAGCAGACGCGGTGTCTTGGCCCGAAGACACGGCCGAGCGGCCACCAGGACAGCGACGACACGACCGCTTCGGGTATTGATTACTTTGACAAAGTATAAATAATATGCAAATAACTTCATTCACCCTGCAGCCATCGGTTCGATGCAGCGCTGACTCACTTAAGCCATGCTACTGGTTCGCGTGACTTTCTTCCCCCTATTCTGACTTCCATGTTGAACTTCCTGGAAAAAGAATTACTTGCTATCGATCCCGCAGGCATGGGGGGGTATTTTCTCCCTCCCGGCTGCTATGCACTATGTAATCAATGATTGCTTGGTGCACACAAATCCCTTGATTGCAATCAGCCACCGCCATTTTCCAATCGGCTCATCTTTGACGGAAGTTACGCCTTACGAGAAAGAGCGCTGAGAGGCGCGTTGGAAGACTCTTTATCTGTGAGGTGTAATTAAACGTAACGCAATGTGAAAACGAAGCTTTGCGTTTAGGTGGCGTGCTTTCCGGTTTTTAATTACTTTTACCACAAAACCCAAACACAGGACGCGAATTGATTTATTAAAGGAAAATAAAGAGGGAGATCTTACATACAGAAATCCATGAGCATTATTCACTGTAGGAAAATAAAAACACCTAGCCAGCACCGACTGTCTAGCAAACGGTTAGCTTCTATTGGCATGATGTTAATGTTTTCCTAGCGTCCAGCTCCATAAATCGTTCATTGGCTTTGGCTCGAGGCGACATTGCAGACGGAAAATGGCATGAATAAGATTATCGAACGACGGGCCAGACCAGACCGGATGGGACGATGCGAGAAGATTGATTTAATTTGGTCGTTAATGAAGCTAAAAAGTGCCGTCGCTAGTCAACCATTTTGTTATAATCATTCGATTTCTCATTGAACAACTTCACCATCAGGGAGTGCAGGGAGTTTGGAAAATGAGTGAAAAACGATGAAAAGATAGTGAACACAGAAAGGAGAAGCTCGCTGAACAAAAAATTAACCTGTCCCTCCGGGCGAAAACTGCCGGGTGTCGGGCGAATCGTGCCCGAGGGATACGAAATTGAGAAGATTGAGCGATAGCTTATCCACGGAACAGCTGCTTTTCCCTTTGCCGAGCGGAGCTCAAGTCGGCGTGACAAAACGGTTGGCTATAGTGGTTGGTCGTCGGTGCATTGGAAGTAAATCAAGCGGAGATTTATATTAATGGAGCACATATTTTATGCTTTATAACTGCATATAATTTATCACACACTCGTTTCACTCGCTTTTCACGTCTTGACAATTTTAGCTTCAGCAGATCCTTACCATTTGCAGTTGCCTATTAATTTTTTTTAAATAAATTTATCTTGCTGTATTTCTTTTTATACTCAAACGAAAGACGACCTTCACATAGTCGATTGTACAAAAATTATTATTTGAATCATCACGCAAAACATTTTCAATACCAATTTGTCACTCGCGTGGATCGTGCCTCCCGCGCAAGAGGAGTGAAACGCAAAAAGGTTGCCGACTTGCAGGGCAACATTTCAGCATACACTCGGCACACCGGAAAACCATTCGTCTTCATGGTGGATGACAGCTCGCGCAAGAACAGGAGCGACCGGCCGGCCGAAGGGCAATCTCGACGGCAATCGCCTTTTCTCGTTTCATGCTCTGACGGAAATCGCGCACTGTCACAATCCATCGCTTCCAGCTGTCCGCGTACGTCAACGGGCGCGCTCTGGCCTAAATGATTAATTGCCTTATCACAGACACTGCCCAAGCCCAAGCGGTCACGGAAAGATCACACCCGGGGCTGCACGGACGCGCAAGATCAAAGCTTCGCCCAGAGAAAGGCTTTGGTTCATTGTCGGGGAAGTTTCCAGCCATCATGCCCGGCGTCGCCCGGTGGAAAGTCGAGCCACACGCGCCCAGGGAAACATTGATGGCACCTGGAGGTCGCTGGAAATGACCTCGAACTTTTATGAGTGTTGTCCGCGCCTCGCTTTTCCAAAAAAGGACGTGCAGCAAGTGTACGGTTGGCAAGCCCGTTTCATGTTTTTTTCCCTCCTCGTTTTTCATTCAGTCATTTATTCCGTATCACTCACGAGACTCTTTCTTTTTTATTTCTGTGCTGAATGCTCCCCAGAAACGAGATTTGATAGCGCCGATCGCTGTGGAAGCCACAAGAAAGGTGCAACAAAGCCGGCCCGGCATGGAGTCGAATTATTGAACGGATTTTTATCATTTTATCGTCGCTACGCGGCCCCGTCGATATAATCGCAAAATGTGTATGGAGGAATACAAAAAAAAAAAACGCAAAGGCCGAACCTGGCAGGTTTTTTCCTCCTTCGTTCAGCAGGGTCCGTGGGAAAAAAACGGAAACCCAAACCGATCGGTCGTGGATTTATGGTTAGGAGCATAGCCGGCACCGGGGACTGATCGTTCGTCGAGCCGTTTTTCTTTTTTAATGAGCAAAAATGTTTCCTATTTCGGTGTTACGCTTTGCGCCACTGCGCGCTGTCACCCCCCTTGCTGACCTAGAAAGGAAACTGATGTAGTTTTTTTTTGCTGCAGCTACTACTTATGCTCCCCATTTGCCGCTGCGGGCCAATTGCATCCGATGTTCAATGTTGCTGTGCAACCCAAAAAGGGGCAGCAAAAAAAAAAAAAACCGGGGTGGGTCGGCAAACCGTCACCCCGTGGCGACATGACAGAAAACACGCTCGCCCGTTCAGCCCCGACGGTGGAAGGAGTAATCGAACTGTCCAGCTGCTGGAATTGGGACAAATTTAACAGCCCTCCAAATGGGACGGTGCTCGTTTCCCGTTCGCAGCAACATGCGATACAAATGAAGCAAACAAGAGCCAGAGTAAAGGAGTAAAGGCAAACCGTCAGCAACGGTCGCATTAGCGATGCACTAAATGATGCATTAGAGATGAATGTGGTTAGTCGTGTGCCAATAAAGTTACCCTCCTAAATCAGGAGCGAATCGTTTCGATCCATACGAACATAGCTACAGATCGGATGGATACAACAGTGAACAGCGACTTCCTGCTGCCGAAGCTTCTCCAGAAGCCTGAAGGGTCGCGGAATAGCTGCCGGTGCATAACGAGAAGGCTACAAGAAGCTCAATAAACATTACCGCTAGTAAGCTGGATCGGTGGACGAAAAGTGAGCGAGCAATAAAACGCTGTTCGGATAATTTACGATCGTCAGTGAGTCCTGTTGGCGTCTTGCGGCTTCGGTAGTTCATGAACGATTAAATTTTGCCTTTCAGCCAATTTTTGAATTCAACTTGTTTTTACGATGATATGTTTCGTGAACAATCTATGTGAACAAAGTGATTAACGACCGTCAAAGAGCCAGGCCCAAAACTACCTTTGAACACAAGGATGTGACGCACTTTTTTCCGTAGAAGACAGTACACAAGGTAAAATTTACACATTTGCGCAAATACACCGTACAATTGCATCATCTTGCATGCTAGAAAATGCAGGAAAGTGGTTACTTACTGGCTTGAAAACCAAATGTTGCGTCATTCTGTGTGATTACATGATTAATAACTAATTGATTATATTGCATCATGCCCATTTAACGCATACAAGTTGTCCTTATGCAAAGGGTCAACATTTGTCTACGGTATATTGCGCTTATTCATCCGAAGTATGACATATTAAATGTTTTCGAAATCCTTAAGTAATTTAATTTAATGAAACTTGAAAAGAAGAAAACTCGAGTTTGAAAAAAATATTATGAATACATAACATTTTCGTTTTTCTCCCCAAAAATCTCGTGTCACCAAATAAAAAAAAATGACCATGTTTGGCAATGCAAACAAGTGCCATCGTCTTGTTTAGGCTTCATCAGTAATTAAGTACATAATCAAACCATTTCCTGCAAATATTAACTGTGGTTTCTTTCTCTTGATCTCCACAGCACCGGGAAAATTGAGGTTTTCCTTTCGCTGCGACGACGGATGGCCAGAGACTTTCAAAAACAAATTATAGGCAATCGTTTGTCGGCTTCCTGTGTCAGCTACTTGTGCTCACGCACAGCCTTGAAACCTGAGAACCGGGTGAATGAACTGCGAAAGGCGGACGATGTATTGTTCATGTCTTAATTACAAATTAAAAGACATTAATTCGAGCAGCCCGTGGGGAAAACTTGTCCTTTTGGCAGTTTGTAGTGATCGTTACCATGAACATTCTAGTTTCTGCTCCCTCTTGCCCAACGCTGCACCTTTCCTGCTCTTGCTGTCTCCACCGCCATCCTTGGTAAGCATGTTGGGCAGTTTTGTTTTTGTTTGTTTCAGCATGCGAGCTCGTGTTCTCAAAGTTGGCGATTTACAACCGTTCTCAAGGATTACGACTGACGCGACGTCGAAATCGAAAATTTATGCGCCCCAGACATGTCAGCAGGGTTGTGATTTCGAAACTCTAAAAAAAAAAAAAAAAATCTTTGCCACCCATCTTTGGCTATCGAAAGCATAATCGTTTCTATTGGCTACCTACTAGTCACAGGGCCAAAGGACGGACATAGACTTGTAGGAAAATAAACCAAATCAAACATCGCGCGATTCCGAGTGAAGCGATAAACAAGTTGCAAGCTTGGTCAAATATTTAACATCACCCAAGCCCTGCATGAGGATAGTTATGGATGAATGAAGTGGCAAGAAGGCTAGTAAAAAAGTAGATTCGGTTCGGGTGAGTGATAATTAAAGCCCTCGTGTCCGCTTTGCTGGCAGACGGATCGGAACGAAAAGACGCATCCCTGCTATGCAACTTTTCGGGAATGGTAGCGAATTATCTTCACCATCGAAACGGTTTCGGCAGTGATTTTTCCACGCTCCGGTTCATTTCAGCCATTCCTGTTGCCACTGAATGGGTGTCGCGAGCAATGGTGCGATCTGTGCGCCAGTTATTGAACGACGCCTTTTCCCTCTTTTCTTTTCTCCGCGTTAGCGCCCTAGCTTGGGCTAATTGAATTGATGAGCCAGACGGGTTTTATGTTGACCAAGACCAACCTAGATTATGACAATGATTAGCCGTGCTTGATGGCGGAATCTCGGATTAGATTTCGGATTTTTTTTTTTCGTAAATTCCGTTGCATTTCACTGCACCCAAGCAAGGGAAGGCAGAGAGAAAAAAAGCTCAAGAGTGCTGATTTGGCGAGTTTTCCCGAGTTGCCATTTCTCACACTTCTGCAACGACGCAAGTGAAACAACAGAATTTGGCGAGACCGAAGTGAAACATAAAAATCTACACGTGTTTTTACCGCCGCTCCCATCGGGACTGTGCGGACTGTGCAGGTCGCAAAACCAAAAGGGGATAAAAAAAAGGCAAGAAAATGCTGATGGAAACATTAATGTTAATGTTTTACTGTCTGTCAGCGGTGGCGGTCGTAATGCGCTTACATGTCTAGACCTGAGCGAAATGTGTATGCATTAATATGTTGATTTTGATATTTGGTTGTCATTGTGAAGGGGAAAAATTGTGTTGACGATTCCATCAACTTCAACACGATGTTCTCGTCGAAAAAAAAAAACTGTGGACACATTTTGTGTTTTTACTAGTAACCGAGTATCCCTTTTAAGCGCAGCTTCAACCCAAAGAACAAAAACAACAATTTGGAATATCTTCAAAATCACATTCTCAATGCTGTTTCCAATGTTACAGAAAGCTGAGTGCGTGGGCAAGTTTGAAGAACTAAAACGAAAAAAATTGTTCCAATACGATGTTTACGGTTCCCCGCGAGCGGAAAACAACTGCTCCATAAAAGTCACGTGAAATAGACCATAAAAAAGCATCGCTGGTAGGATCGCGTGCAAACAAAACAATAATGAAAAGTTGTTCCTGTACTTGTCGCTCGCTTTATCACTTCGTTAATCGACAACAGCGCATTTGTCTCCCCCCTCCCTTCAAATAGTTCATCCTTATGCTCAGGGGCAAAAGGCGGTGTAATTTTAAATTTAATGTTGCCGAGAGCGAGGAACAGGACGAAGCAATTCGATAAGCAATTGTGCTGAAGTTTCCATTTATATTGTTTCGGTTCCGTCACAAACGACAGCCCATTCAGTACTGGTGGTACCATCGGAGCAGCAGAGAAAAAAGGGTTGACGAGAGGAAAGGGAAAAACGCGGTTGCATGGCGGAAAACACCACTGACCCAACGACTGCAGGATGACTTCGGAGGACACCACTGCGGGCATGGCCATACGGGGCCAATGTGCTCGGCTTCCTTATCGACACCGTCCAATAACATCATTTCGCTACTGGTCGGTATCATTTTCGCCACATTGTCCTCCCGCGACCTGCCACCGAACCTTCCGTACAACTCTACCTTCCTTCTGGCGGAGGCTGCGCGAAAGAAGCTCACTTACAGAAGAAAAAGAAAAAATAGTTCGATCACTACTACCGCAGGACATCCATTTGTTATTAAACTTTTATGTGCGTTTTAGTGTTATATTTCATCCGGTTTTATATCCATGGCCAGGGCTTACGACGCGCGCTTCATTTGCAGCTGCAGCTCTAGAGCCGCACAAAGAAGCATGGCGCGTGCACGCACACACATACAGAACAAACGGCTTGATATTGGGAAGCGGCAAGATAGTGCAACTGCACATGCACACTGCAATTCGGTCAGTGTCAATATCGGTTCCGTCGATAGATGGGCGAGAGCGAGTGGGAAGCGCAAGAAAACCTTGGCCGGGCGACCGTTTCCTTCGACAATCCACAAAGCGGATAGCCAATCCGTAGTCCTTCCGTGGCCCCTTGGCTGCGGGCACCGTGGTCATGGCATAGCGGAGGAATCGATTTCGATGAATCGTTGCTTCGGTGCCGGGCTGCGCGAGTTTAGCATGGGAGTTTCTTTAAACCTCGTAAAGACTGCGAGGCGACGGCGAAGAAGCCATGGCTGCCTGTGTCACATCCGAGCGACGTTCCGTTTCTGTTCCTGCCAATACCCGGCTTGTTCGAAGCCAACGCGGCGAAAAGAGGACATCTTGGCTTCGGCGGAAGGCAAACCGATGTTGTAATATGCATGGACTAACGGAGGAAAGTGTACAAAAGGAAATTAACCTACATTCCACAGTGTGTACCGCCCGCCCGGTACAACTTGGAACCGGATACTGGTGGTTCCCCCGCGACCCCCGGGACACCACCTACAAGATGCCGCTGACCATCGGAACCAGTACGAAAAGCTTCTCCGCACTCTCGTGTTGCATAATTGGGTTAGGGTGCACAGTTCACTCTAGCAGTTTTCATAAAATCGGTTCGTTTGGAATTAGTTTTCTCCCAGCGTGGACTTCATCGATGGCTTGCAACACTCCACCACTCCTGCCCGTAGTCGCCACCGGCATGGCTCTCCGCTGGATTCAATCAAGTGCTCGGGGTGAAAGTGATCGGCCATAAAAACGGTTTGATTACGGTTGGTTCCTTCCATCGTGCCCGATGGTTTGCAGCAAGGTTGGGGTTTTCCAACGATTACGGGCGATAAAACTAAACATGTTCCATCGCAGAAGTTAGAACATTTGAGTCAACTATCGAGCTGCCGATCATCAAATTTCGAGCTGTACGACGCAAATAAAACCGTTGTCCAGTTTTGGCTAGTTAACAGACGGAGCTGAAAAAGGAATATCTTTTTTTTATTGAGGACACCCGATTTGTAGTTTATATGCCGAGCAAGGCGATCTATCCGTAAAATCGATTGCGTACATCAAATATTTTTTAACCTCCATAACCATAAACAAAAAAAGAAACTGATTAATAATGTGTGCCCAACTTCATTCCGCTAAGACGAACGGTTACGATGTGCCGAAGCGATTTGAAACGTTCTTACGCGCTCGGCGAATGCTGGCAGATTGCAGAGTTGGAAGCGAAAAAATCAACAGTACTTTAATTCCTTTTTCGAATCCGGCGGACTGACCCGATCGATCCCAAATTGAACTCCTTGGGCTATCGACGTCTGGAAACTTGTTGACTTTTGGCCGTTGTCGACAAACTCGGGCCAGACGCTGCCGTCCAGACGCACACGCTCTCTGCCGGCAGCCGTTTTACCGCTTCCATAAAGCGAAAGATGCTTTCGCCAGACTAAATATCCCTGACGAAAGATTCTTTGATTTTGGCGCGCGAAACAAAATAAAAAGGAAGCGCCCGCCCGGGGAGCTTGGGTGCTATTTCCTCCTCTGTCCTGAAGATGAGTAATTTTGTGTGTGCGCACATTGGTGTAACTTTGACAAGTTGCATTCGCGGGTGTCCGCAGGCACGGCAGAGCGCGCTCCAAATCTGCCAATAAACTGAGAAAGAAAAACATCACGATACCCATAAGATGGAACGCAAGAGGTAAAAAAATACAACAATAAAAAACATACGAAGAACACACTGCCCAGAACGGGTTGGCACAAAATGATGCTGTTTTTCGACATCAATGATTCGCACCCTGCGCCGAAGACCGCGGTCCCAAACCGAGTCCATCGCGCTGCCCCATATCGTCGCTCGAAGAACGGGTTATTAGCAATAAAACTGAAATCAATGCCGACACAACAGACGGTACCATAATTTTAACGCTACGGTAGTATATTCCACTCGATGTTGGTGGCAGCTTATGGCTGGCGGGCGAAACCCGGAGAAGGACGGAGGAGTTCGATCGGATCAGATTTTTCGCTTACTTTGGGATTATGGCTTAGTTTTGGGGGTTCTTTATTGGCTCATTGATTTATTTATCCGTTTATTTATGGCTCCCACAATACACCCACTTTTTTATCTCTTTCGATTTGTGTACATTGCTTTCTTTTTGCAAGGAAAAGACATAGTTTGACTCATAATTAAGATGAGAAAAAACTTGAGACCCTTATGTTCTTTAATCCTTCTAGCCATAGAAACACGTAAACATCGGACATATTGCTTTCTTTTCGCAAGGAAAAGAAATTGTTTGACCCATAAATAAGATGAGAAAATAATTGAAAGAAGCACGTAAACACACGATCGCAAAAAATAGCAATTTTCTCTAAACATGTAAAACGAAAAATCCTTTTAATGACTTGTGTTTATGTTTCACGTCATTACTAGCAATATCCCATCGGTGCTTTTCGTATAAAGATACTCAACCACTTCCACCTTGAAACTGACCCGGTCCAGGCTTGGTTTGGGTTTCAATTTGTCCGAAGGTAGGTCGATCCCTGCCATGGCAAGTTTATAATACCCGTCAATTAAAAAGTGCACTGCCTGAAAATGCGAACCAGCTGGATCAAACCAGCACATGCATTAAGCGAAATCACCCATCATCTCTTGGACACCCTTCACATCCATGGAGTAGAAAAAGGAAAATGCCTTGAGGAAGACAAGAACGGAGAGCAATTTTTATTTTTATTAGCCACTATCCGATACGCGGAATCGATCCATTTGCGCACGACGTAGAATAAATCAATCAGCCAAACGAAATATGATTAAAATAAACGACTGGTACCAAATACGGACCACCAGCATCTTAAGCAGCATGTGGAGGCCATGGATCACAAGGCGATGGGTATCGTGCCGTTTGCTAAGCTCGTCTCGTAAATCGCGCCAATGCCTCCTAATTACCTCGCCCGTCCGAACGGTGGGGTCGCGGATAGCTCCTTTTTTGTTGTTCGGCTTTTTTAAACCTTAAATCACAAAATAAAGCAACATAAAATGAGCAATAAAAACGCATTTTGGCGCGCATCGGTGCAAAGCGTGTCATATGCATACATTTTCGCAAAGTGCCATTAATGCGCGGTAAATTAATGAATCCTGACCGTTATTCGCTCCGAAAACGGATATTGCCATTAATAATAATTGCACATAATTTATAGAATCACTCAGCCAACCACCTTGACGCTGGATGCTGCAGGAGCAAAGCGGGAGATACATATGGCGAGGAATGAGTTAAAAAAACATACGCAAAATTAAAGCAAGCGAACCGAGAAGAGACCCCAAATCCATCAGGCAGGTTAAACGAGATCGTACCACCACCCGAGAAGTGCATCACCTCGCTGCAGGACCTTCGCACGCGGCCAGTCCAGGACACCCACGAGTGGAGAGTCGGCGTGTTTGCAATTAGTCAGCCAGACAACAACGAACCTCTGCTGGTCATAAAGGAGGAAGGTAAGTGTATCCTTCTCAACCCAACCGGTTCAAAAGCCGAAGCTTGGATGCGTGAGAAAAAGAAGCTTTCGGAAGAAGATTCAGATAAAATTAATAATCACGTAATTTTTTCTTCAACTTCTTGCCACCATTTTTATGCTCCCCCCATTAGCCTTCATTTGTCGTCTCCATAATGGAATGTGGACGCTCGGGAGCTTCTGGAAAGTGGGAAAGAGGGAACCTGTTCCCGCCGTGTTGAGGTCCGCGCGGTTCGTGACAAGCCAAGCGACTTCTATAGAATATATTCGCCGTTCGTGGTCTCGTCTGCGGCTTACGGCTTCTTCTAGGTTAAATGCACCTCGGGAGGCCAGAATACGGAATATATATTTTATTTTTATTGTGCACTCCGACGCGATTATTATGCATATTAAAACATATTTATAATATCGAGAGCGCCCCGTGCAGCAAATCGTCATCGTCATTGGCTGTCATTGTCGTCTCGAGGCGCGACGAAAAACGAACATACATAAAGAAATGCGAAAAAGCGTGCAACGTCCACGGACGGTGTCTGTCTGGCTGTGGGTTGTTCTTTTTTTTTTTTTTTTGCTTTTCCGCACCCAACCCATCACCTCCGAGGTGGGGCAAAAATGCTTAAAAGATGCACCTCCGGGATGCGCGTCGCAAATGGGCCGCGATTCCGCGGCAGATTGCGCAGTTTTACGCCGGCCGAAATGGGTTTCGGTAATGACATGTTCAGCCCATAATGATGATCGTTGACCAGCTCGATGACATCGGGCAGTGCGCGAAGAAACCAAGGCAAACGGAGGGAAGCGAGAGTTGGCAGAAAGGTGAGAGGTAAAATATATTCCCGAACGTCCCACTGCAGTTACAGTAAATCCAGAGTGGTGGTAAAAAACCTGGCCGGTAGATGAGAGTTACTGGTTATTATTTTTTTTTTGGTCTTTTTGTAAAAATCTGTCACAAGGCAGTAATCGTAAATAATATTGGCACACTATTTAATGCCCGTAGGTCCCGGGGGTCACGAGCAGTACGAGTGTGATCGCGTGTTGCTTGACTTACGATGCACTCGGCAGCATTTGGGGACACCGTCAGCTGGAATGCATCAACTCCGAAGCTACGATGCTTTACTACTCCATTTGTGAGTCAACGTCAGAAACACTTTTCCCGGGGTAGAACGTGGGATCGGGCCAATTGAAAATTATTTCTGCCGACTAAATCTTTCGAAAAATCTTCGGAAGGCTTCTGAAATCTACTTACGAGAGTCAAAGCGTTTAAACATATGCCGATTACAGAAGAAACAAAATAGGGTACTTGCGTAGGATTAGAAGACGAATGAACATTCAGCAACATAAAAGCTGTTTATCTTACTAAAGCAGTTCAAATGTTTCCTGATTCCGACTGTGTGGATAAACGTAGTTGCTACTTACACGTAAACATAAACATGTATCGAATGCTAAAACAGCTGGAGAAAACATAATATAACTGCCACGCCAATTTGTAATATTGCTTCTTTGTAGAATTGTTTAAGTATGAAATTTTGTTGTACCTCTCACACAACATCAAGCAGGTCACAACAAAAAAGAGGCAATAGCATGAACGACTGCAATAAATCTCTCCTCGAACCCGAAGTGGAATAGCCTGGCCAGTTTTACCATTTTTGACAACATGAAACATCGGGAACACAAATCATATCACGTTTAAGAGTCAATTAAATGTCAAACCAGCAATTAAGAGCCACTGCCTATCTTCCCAAAAATTGCAGCCCTCACCGGCCGATCGGAAGGGGGCAACTGCTTAAAAGCCACCCGCTTGAGCGCCCGCAAACCCGCGCAAAACCCGTTTGGACTTCTTTCTGCAAGTCGGGATCGTTTTACCGTCGCAAAGGGCAACTGCATTGTCCATTTCCTGCGCCAACGATAGTTTGGCAGTTCACTCCCGAAACTGGACACCTTTGCGGCGATGCGTGGCACTGCGAACTGCATGAAAAAGCGGGCAGCCCAGCGACGCACCTTTAACAGCTGTCACAATTTATGAAGAACATGCAGTCTGCCCGAGCCATCGCGGCTGATCCCTTGTCAACTGTTTGTCGGCTTAATGGTCGATTTCAGTCTTCAACGGGTGCGTATCGATGGCTGGCGCGAACATCATTCCCAACATTTTTAACGGGCTTGGTCCTGGCCCTGGAATTCCGGTGCAATCGTGACGGTGGCGTGATACCTCCAGCACAGCCCAGTGGATTATTGCCGAGACTTCCAAACTGTCAATCTCGGCACGCCACAGCATCCCAACGCGACGTCACGCCCTACAGCGCGTGGCATTAAAGGACGTCTTCTAGGTCACTGTTTCAGCTTCTTTCCTCTGCCATATACATATATATCGCTCGTGCGTGACGCTGCACGATCGAATCGTGAGCAGTCTTTCGATTGCAGCCTCACACGATCGACGGGTCGTGCCTACCGTGATCGCTTTTGATACATTTCCCTTCGATTAGGCCTCATGAATGCTGGCTGGGTGCATCGGTGTCGCCTCGATCGGTCCTAGCGGCATTAAACAGACAGAAAAAAAGGGACATCTGAGAGCAGTGCATAAAAAGCGCCCTCCCAGGAATGTCCACCGATGGGCCGATGCAAAAATTAATGCACTCCGCAATGCGTTCAATCAAGATCACCGCATCGCGCTGCCGTGCCGCTTATCGGCCCGGTGCAACATATTAATCGAAATTATAAATTGATTTATTTACAACTTTATTGTATCTAATTAATAAAAACCAGTTTATCACGCCACCGCCGGTTCGGCTGGCTCGCGAAGGTCCATGAAGCAAACGATCGGCTGTGTGGCAAAAAAAAAGGAAGAGAATTAAAAATCGATCCACAGCGAAACGCACAATTATGGTTGCGAACGATTGAAACGGAGCACCGTTTGGGCCGGGAGGGGATGAAACTGTTGGAATGCTCTCGTGCCCTTTTCTGGCTACTCTGCAAAGCAGTTACAGAGCTACTGGGGACGGGGGTTTTTTTTTCTTAATGTAACTGTTTTCCTATTAACTGCAGGCAAGCCAAACTGTGACTTGATATGGATGCGAACTGAGAATCACTGATTGGCGAAACAAAAAAGCATCATATCAAATCAAAAGCCAACCCCCTCCCAAGTGGGTGAGCGGAGGGATCATAGCATAAAACACATCAAACGTGAATAGGGCGTAGGCAATAAGGAAAGATAAATTAAGGAAATCGTTGGCCAAACCCGATACCCCCAGATGGGCCGTTCGCTGCATCCGATATAAATTGAGCGCTTTATCGTTGTTAAGGTTTGTTTTTTCGTGTTTAGGTCTCTTTGGCAACCTTTCACAGACCATGTGGCCGCACGGTGCCCGATTTGAGGGTTTTGTGTGTGTGTGTGTGTGTGTACGTGAACCAGTATGGTAAGCGCTATTTCCCACCGTGAAACTTGAGCATCCAGTTTTCATCTCCCGGAGGCATAGGCAGCAAAAAGGGGGTGGACAGAAAAAAAATGGAAGCATATCAATCGTGCGAAAGCATCAAATCAATTCGAATTCATTTGCTTTCAAATAAATAGACACTACATTCCACCGTCGACCGAGGAAGGGATGTGCGCGGTTCCAGCAGTGAAATGTGCCGGGTAGGGCAAGAGAGGGGGGTAATATGCTGTCGTAAATATGCTGTACCCTTCTGTGGCCGCTTCAACGCCACAACGCAACTGTAAGTCACGGGACACGGGAATGCCCAATAGAATGTGTGTAATGAATTTTCCACGACTTCGATTGCGTAGCATGGTGGCCCGTTTGGGTCTCAAGATTGAGGGGTTTTTCTTTATTGCACCGTGGCCAATGGGGTGACGCGAAGATTGCAGGGTACGGCGAGCCGCATGCGAAACGGAAGCCCATATTTGTAGGGGTGGTATTTGATGTATTGTTTTTTGCTCCGCCCGTCACCGTGAGACCCCGCGCGGTTCGGGTTGAAGTTTTCGCTATCCGCACAAGCACGCAGGACAGTTTGAGATGAATAAAGTTATCGACGAACGCTTACGCTGGCTGGCATCTTTCGATCGCCGATGCTCTCTTGATTTATCGAGCCCACGCGCGGGGAGCTCTAACGAGGTCGAACTGCGGCGCTGCAGCTACCTGTTATGGATTATGTTTGTGTGCTCCTTTCCTCACCTGCGAGGACCCAACACGAACTGGGAGGGTTTCGCCAACGTGACTGCTGACGGGCGGTTGGCTCAACGCCGTGCCGGGACGGTACGGTTGCGAATGTCTACCCGGTGTCTATCAATCATTTTTCGCAAACATATCAACGCAACCGACGCTTCTGGCAGCGTTCCATCGACGCTCCACGTCATTCCGTTGTGCCGTAACATGGTGGGAATGTTCGGCAAGGACAGGGTGTTGATTTAGGAGCGAGCAGCCACCTAACCAGCCTACTACTACGTTTGCCCGGCTTTGACGGAGGTGAATTGAATGTGTAGCATCGGCATTTCGGATCGTTTCGGGTTGGGATTTGTTTGTCGAATGTCAGTAGCATGTTGGATTTGTCAAAGCATAATAAGCAGAGTCAGTAATGTGGCATTAGGCCGGGCGCCTGGAGCGGAGGGGAGATGTTCGCTCGTGCCGATGAGCTAGCTAAGACGCGGGGGGTTTATTTATACACGCCCGTGTTCAGAAGCTTGGAGAGAACGTGTGGAAAATCTGTTCGACGAGATTATGTTATGTTAATTTACATTGAAAGGTGAAAAATGGCTAGAGCATCAGCAATCAACTGAACAATGAACTGATTTGGAATGAGTTTATTTGTTGTTGCTTTCAACTTTATTGTGTGCTAAGTGAATACCCTGGAAAAGCCCTGCGGAAAATGCGGAGCAATTTTTCAAAGCGAAAGCGTAGATTACAGTCTATTCTTAAAAGATGGATTACGAAGGGACGAGGAAAGAAAAGATGCTTCACGTTTCGAGCTGAGGATTAATCAGGATTTTAACAGTCAAATCGCAACAATCTGTGAACAAAACCTTAACAATCTTGAATTCCTTCAATTAATCTGGCTGAGAAGGCGGATGAAATGTGTTAGAAATTGTGCAACGCTTGTACACCACAGGCCATAGCCAAGACAACGTGAGCGACTTTAGACAAACGATGTGAAGCTAATGAATGACGGCGAATCTTCGTGGGGCGCATATTTCGAAATCCAACCACCAGTCCGTCAAATTAGACATTCTCGTCACCGTGGAAACCAAGCACGATTCTATTATTCCGCCCCAGCGCAAGCACCAATGGCCCCTGGGGGAGTATTCGTGAAATCTCCCACCCGTACCCTCAGGGGGGGATATTCTGCAAGGGGCACGAAACTTCTGATCACGTTTATTTATTCACACACGGCGAAGCACTGTGCAACATTGTGTTGCCACGGACGACGAGCACACCGTTTGGCAATCAATGAAAACACCATGAAAATGGTTTTAAGCTTCGAGCAAGTGTGATTTTGTTTCGTTTCAGTGCAACATGGCCCAGAGGCGGCTAAAGAACAGCAAGACACGCATTCACGCCATATGGGACGCCTTATCCGTATGCCGAAGACAAACGGACACACAAACGCGCCTGCTTACGTAGTTTCTAGCCGAAAGATACAGCCCAGTCAACGACCGCTTAAGTTTTGATGGAATTTGTACGATGGTGATTGTTTGCATAACAAATATACATTATCATTTTTTGAGGGTTTGAAAGCATTTACCATTTTTTAGGAGGACAGAACAAACAGGAGAATTTAAATTATCAACGCTATGGTCGTTCTGTATGGTAAAATTATTTAAGAATTCATTTCTTTTCAAAGGCACATCAATTTCAAGTAAGAATTTTACACATGTGGCTAAAGAGATAATGCACTTACTGCATTTACTTTTATAAAACGACCTCAAATTCTCTCATTCCGTGGCAGCTTTGCGTCTCTACTATACTTCGACGGGCAATCCGATCCAAAACAGCAACCGAGTCTCCACCGAAGGTCCGCATCCAGCGTGCGGCTAAATTGTGTCTCGTTTGGCATTTTTAAAAATAGTCACCCCCGCCGGCGGACGTGCATTAAGGTCGACGATGGCACGGGGACGCCGATTGAAGCTGCGCTACCCTGCCCTGAAAACGACATGCCGAAGCATTCAAACTCGGGCGCCCAAGAGACGGCACACCGGCGCCGGTGGGGGAAGGATGAATGAAAAATTATGAAAAATGAGTTCGTTGCATTGTTGTGCCTCGTTTGAGCACGACAAACGTAGATTTGGAGGGGCCGTTAGCGTAGCGTCTTCTTTCGGCGAAAGGGACGAGTGGGGAAACAGCTAACCGCGAGCAAACAACGCTGAATGTGTCGTGCATCACGCCAAAAAGGTACGTTATAAGTACGGGTCTTGGTGACGGTGCAAGAAAATGTGTAATGTTACACCGTCGAAGGCTGCCAGGGTGTCGTTAATCGGTGTCTGGGACGCTACTGACAAAGCGCTTGACTTAAGGTCTTCCCTATTTCGGTACATACGATGGAATGTCTCGAGATTATTGAGTCTTTAGGGGCCCAAAAAGAGCGAAATATTGAAGTTCCAAAAATGGCACATAAAAGAACTTACGGCGCACCTCGTATCCCTAGACGGAGGTGGCGTCAAGTCATCCCAGGAGGTGGGCGGCGAGATTTACCATCACAAACCGTGACAAAACCGATTGCGAAAGAAGACAGATCTTGCAATGCCAGCGTTCCCGAGCGAAGGGACGCTCTATCTGACTGACTGCCAGTCCCGTCTGACTAGTGGCATGTCAAGCCGACATTCGACCAGATAGCTTCTAGCCAGTAAGCCGAGTCCAGCTGAGGGAGCCCTGTATCTTTAATCTGTGAACGGCTGACCATGGGAAAAATGGCTCGTATCTTTCCGATTTCCCCCGAAAGCTCGCCCGGCAAACTGGCCCCTCGCACGCAATTGATAATTGTTTGATAGTACCCCGGTGCGATTGTTCCATCCAGGTCATCGTTGGAAGGGTCCACGAAAAGAAAAGACAACAAAAAAGAAAAGAAATGCGCATGTACTCACAGTTTGACGAGCTCTGACGGCAGATCGGCCGGCACGGCGTCGAGGCCGATGCCACGGCAGACGAGCGTCACCTCCTCTTTGGTTCCCGTGCACTGGCAGCCCCGGGTGACCCACGTCTTGCAGATCTCCTTCAGCGTCTTGCCGTAGATGCCGTACTGCTGCAGCGCCTTCTCGTACATCGCCTTGGCCTCCTTCTCCGGATCCATCGACGGTATCAGCAGGCTCTCCTTCAGCATCAGCTTCGTCTGGCCAGTGGCCGGCACTGTCGGTGCGAGACCCGCGACCCGATGCCGGCAGGTTTGGAACAGCAGCAGCACCAGCAGCACCAGCACCACGTGGCCCTTCACCGCCGTTTGATGGTTGATAATTCGTATGGCCATATTCGTGCCCACAGTACCACCGAACCCGGCACGCCTTCAACAACCACAGCCCTACTACCACCGCCACTGATCGGTCGCGATACTCCCGCGCACTACCACTAACCGGCTGCACCCGGAGATTCGCTTGGGGTTGGGAAATCCGCCGGGCCGAACCGCCCGACACCACGGCACATAGGGTGTGCGTTCACTTCCACTCACTCGTCGCGCCGCTACCACGGTTGCGCTCGCTGCTAATGTTGCGCGGATGGCCCAAGCCGGGCTGCTGGTGCAGATTCGTCGGCACGGCCGCCAGTTCCGACATCACACTCACGGCGCTGCCCGGTGACATGGCGTGACGTTCCAGCTGGACGCCGGCACCATGTAGCGACCTGTGGAGCGTCTCACATAAATGCACACACCGAAACGCGTGCTCAGCGCGCGGATTCCTAAAAACACACCCAAAACCCCCTCGTTGTGCTGCTTTCTGCACGTCCGATTCGGCGTGGTGTCGATTCCGTCGAATTAGCAACGTTGTCGTCAAAATGATCTGCAATTAAACCGGTGTGGAAAACGAGGAAAAAAAGAGAGAGTGAGAATGGGGGTAGGACTGTCTCCAGTTTCATCTGGTCTGGTGGTTTTTTAAAATGTTTTTTTTTTTTTGGTCTTCTTGAAGACAATGTTCATGAATTATGTCGCTCATCAGCGGCGAGGGCAAATTGTTGCAAAGCGATCCGTAATTACGCTTAATTCACGTGCGTCGAGGTCGTTTTTTCGCCGACGAAACCGAATGATGTATTGGCACCCGGACCTCTGCCGATCGGGATCGGGTGGGACATAGGCGAAAGCTATGGCAAAAAAAAAAGAACCGGCCAACAACATGAAATCAAGCCTACCGCGCGGCCCCAGCAGCGGCTGCCGGGGCGACAAGAAGCTTAAAAATTCAACAGCCCTCCAATCAGTGGGGGTTTGTCACAGCAGCAGTAGAGCAGCCTTCGACGTCTTAAGAAGGTGTGCCCTGGACAGCGGGGTGCGCGGTGCTGGATGACTCCACGGGCCGCGTTGCTGACGTAGGAAGGGAGCTTGCTGGTCAGACTCCGGCCATTGCATGGACAATCTCTTCGCCGGTGCCGAGCCCGCAGAGCAACGGTATAACTTGCCGGGCATTGATTTTTGCCTTCAGTTCTCTTTTATCTTGTATCTTTTTTTAATTCTGCCCCTCTCTGTACAGCTCACACTGCAGTGTCCGGTGGGGCTCACTTGCGTCCGACGGAGAGTAACAAAGACGGCAAGGGCAACTGCAAAGACCCTATTGCGTAAGGCACAACCACCAGCCCAAGTGCTACTGACAGACACTCGCGCACGGCGAACGGTTCGGGTGAGTCGCTCAACGGGCCAGAAAGGGACGCGGGCACCCACTACCCTACACGAGCGCACGCGGACCAGTTCCAGTTCAAGGTGAACTGCGCTTGATTCATGTTTTTATTAATCGATCATTATTATTGACCTTTCTTTTGTTTACATTTTTGGTCACCGTCGACGATGGCGCGAGGTTCAACGGGTAGAAGCAACACACACACCAAATCTGCACATTCGTCTCGATGCGCCCTGTAAGGAGGTGCAAAATCGAATGCCAAAATATACGAGCCACGCCACAAACAGCTGGAGGATTAACTTAGTTTATTTGCTGAAAAACTCGATGCCCAGCTTGAAGCTCTCATCGTATAGATAGAGGGACCACATGAAGTAGAGTAAATGTGTCAAAATTATAAGATTTATGTGGTAAGCTAAGTTCGCACAGGGGCTTTGGTATTTGGTTTTACCTCTTGCAACGAACTATATCCCTGATCTCTCAAGAACGTGTGATGCGCCCTTGATCTAGTAAGCAACACAGGAAGGTTGACCAACTCAAACAGATCACATTACCTAACGTAGGTTCAATATCAATCCTGTTGTATTATAATCCACATTGATTGGTAGGTTGATCACAGGCTTTGGAAATCGAACCCGCAACTGTAAAAGCCAGTAAATTGATACCTTCACTTCCTTCTTCCCAAAATCCCCATGCAAATGGTTCTACAAACGATATCCTAACGCTATTTTGATTAGTAACGTGATGACAAACGCCTAGACACTTTCGGGGTTTTCGGGCTCCAAATGTTCACCACATTGGTCGACACGCTCCACTTAACCACGTCATAGCTGCGTATGGCGGCGGTCGTCTGCGTGGTGTGCTAGATCTCGGGTGAACTTGTCAAGGTCATCGTCCCTTCGCAGCTGAACAGAGTGGCGTTTCAACTGCGACTTCGCACGGGCACCATATGGCTGCCCGAGACGAAGCCGGCTTAAAAGTTCTCCAGCGGCGAAGCTCTTTCTTGCTCTTGAATTGACGCGGGCTTGTCGATGATCGTCGGTGATCGTCATAGTACGAGCAATGTTTTGGGAAGTGTGCCACAGCACGCCTTTACCAATCGGTGGATGAGGCTCGGTTTTCATTTCCATGCGCATTTCCCACAATACCAAATCGACACGTTCACCGTGTGCGCCTGCGGTCAACTGGCTCCAGCCAGTAATGTTGCTTAATTAAAAGGTATTCTTTCCCTGCGACGGTGCTGCTTGACAAAACGGTCTCCCGTGCGCCCGTGAGGCATAATCGTTAATTACAGTTGTTTACATTTACGATCGGGGCAGCGGGCTTACTTTCACAGGTTTCGTGACAGTGGCCAGGCGCTTTGTCATCGCGGGCTACGAAAGGCATATCGATCACTGCCAGCTTGTTGCTAATTAGCTGTTCGGGATGCTTTAAAAGAGAAACAAATGAGTTTCCTGTATTGGTCGGTTATGCAATATGCTTTTTCTTTCAGGTTTCAGCTTATTGGCTGTTGGAAGATTGTACGTTGATTCGTGAAGTAGATCGTACTGACAATTCATGGCATTCTTATGCTTATAGAGCTCCAATAAACGCCTCCACAAAAACTTGACCATGTTAGACTCATTTTTGTAAGCGGTTTACTGTCGCACATATATTAATTCTTCTTCATTAATTTACTAATCGAAACATTTCTCCATTAGACCCTCCATTTCCAACAAGCGTCGGTGGTGTAATGGTCAGCATAGTTGCCTTCCAAGCAGTTGATCCGGGTTCGATTCCCGGCCGACGCACAGACTTTTTTGTAAAGTATCTTGAGTAGTTCGCAAGTTGGTTAGCAAGCTTCTATAAATTGTAATCGTATATGTAACCGTATTCATTATATTGCTTTCCCAACCTTTATTAGCAACCAATTCATTCCATATGAATAGAAGTCAAACGATAAACCAAATTATACTAAAATATTAAATAACCGCACTCGCAGCAAAATGCAGACTGACAGAACATGACGCGGGTGGTTTCTGTAGCAAAATTTGTCCCGATCACAAGTCAACGTGACAGTTGCACTGAAACATTAGCACCTAAGGACACATCCGCACCGACACGTGCGTTGGCCAGCGTCAATCACACCGTTCCACCACCGTCCGAACGATGCGTACGGCCCAAATTACTTTTTAAACGAACCATTAACCCTCACGATGAACCCTGTCGGTTCACAACCATTAGCGTAACGGAAATCTGTCCCGGGGCGGTTGCGACGCTGGCCAAAGAAAGGGAAAGTGTCCGAAGTGTACGCGCGTTTATTTTATCTTTTTTTTTTTTGGCTTCCTCCAACCAGCCAAATTTGCAGCTAGAAGATATGCAACGCTCCGGTGACGAACTCGAGCCATCCCGGAAGCGAACGATCATTAAACGCTAATTCGAACTGACCGGTTGACTGAATTTTACCCCATACAATCCCTCGTCCGCCCTTTCGCGTGCCTGCTTTCCAATCACACCAGAGGCAAAGCGTTGTAGAGTGTGAGTCTTTCTCTTCATTTTTGTTCCCCCGCCTCCATCATCACCACCGACACTGAGCCAAAACCGACCGGTGGTGACGGCGAGTGACATACCAATTAATCTTCCTGCCACTAGAATGTCAGCGAGCGCGTTGCACAATTTCTACACCCCGTCACCGTAATTAACTTTTGTCATTCATCAAAAACTTTTTCCGATCGCAGCTAATATCGGCAGCAGGGTGTTCCGGGGAGCACTGCAAGGAGATAGGCAAAGAAGGGACCGGTGTCTTCGCCACCTTGAAGGTGAGCAATTGTCGCAGGTCAGTACGCGACGCGCGAGCGCACTAATTTGTGCACCCGTTTCTTCGTGGCGAGCTCCATGGCATCTTTTCCTCGGCGTGTTGCCGGGCGGTGGTTGTTTGGATATAAAGTCCGGGAACCTGTCACATTTTGTTAGCAAAGGTATAAAATCATTTCGTGACAAGAAATAAAATCGGTGATGAAAATGCATGATTTACGTCTTACGCTGCTTATCACGAAGGCCTTTAAGATCCTATGTTTTAAGCAGGTTGATGTGTACTATTGAAGCCTAAGTGAACAGCTACAAGTTTTTTTTAGGCTTCATTCCGTACATTGGTTCCATCAGTAACATACTTCAGCACATAAAACTATGATACGTTTACTTGATTATTGTTGCCGTATGCCGAACAATCTTCAACACAAGCACGATCAAAAGAACCGGCACAATCAAAACAGGCCCCCCGCGGCGACAATATTCTCATCGCATTCCAGATTTCCACGTCGGCCTAGCCGGCATTTTCCCGACTCTTTTGACGTCATCTCCAACGATTCACATCTGCGCGTAGCTATTTCGTAGGAGCGAGGAGACAAAGAGGAGAGTGGCGATTTTTGGGAAGTCTCACGGTGCGTCTTCAATCGCTCGGAGCTCCCACGCCAGCATCCCCATGCCAAGAGCTGGGTTCCACGATGCACGGTTCATTAACATTTGCGCATAAATATTTTCTTCCCCGGTTCGTGCTCCGGTTGAGATTTTTCCGATCCCTCTTTCATGTTCACCCGCTATCAAACGGTGACCTGATTCCGTGCGCCTCCAATATACCGAGATGCTTCCTTGAGACCACCTTACACCTCCTGGAAAACTCACTCCTCCCGAAGACTCGTGAGGCTGCATGATTTTGAATGTTGCTCTCACCTCCTAGAAATCGGTTACCGCTCTTTGTGGGAAGGTAGGCAGCGCGATACGTAGCGTAGGATAAAAAAAGAACACCCCCACCGTTAGGCTGTTGTTTTTGGTTGTTGCTGTTGGGAAAACGCCGTTGCCGCAACCACTCTGCAAGACATGCGTTTTCCCCGGATGGA
Source organism: Anopheles atroparvus (assembly GCA_914969975.1). Classification (NCBI taxonomy): domain Eukaryota; kingdom Metazoa; phylum Arthropoda; class Insecta; order Diptera; family Culicidae; genus Anopheles; species Anopheles atroparvus. Next base: position 9,512,632 of record CAJZCY010000003.1, on the reverse strand, counting down.
TGCGTGGTTATAAATAAATTTCAAACATTTTTCTACGCCACCGCGGGGCGCTGGGGCACGCGAGAGCATAGTTTTTCCCGACCGAGCTCGTTGCGCAGTTTTTTTCCGCAAGGTGCTGCACATTCGTCATTCCGGAAGCACGGTCAGCATGGGGCGGCTTGGTTATGTTGCAAAATGCGTTGTTGCGTCCGTAAGTTATTTTCTTCTCGAAACAATTCCTTCGAAAATATGTTTTGCGGATGAAAAAACAAGCGTCACGCGACCTTGAAGATAGGATGAAAATCGGAACACGTCTAGAGAGATCGGTGAGATCTTTTCCCTTGAAGCGAAGCAACGAGTTTCTAAGGAAGTTAAACGGAAATCGAACAAAAAAACGAAACGCTCGCCGCACGCAATAAGCCTCAATTTCTGATCGCGGAACGGAAGGACCGAGCGTCGGTTTAAGCCTTTTTTACATTTACATTTTATGCACCCTCGGGCATGGTGTCGGATGCCTCCTTCGTACAGTATAGCCGGAGGCCTAAGGGAGACCCGTCGGCCTGTTAGGGCAAATTAACATAACTTAGTCATCCTATCCGGAGTCGCTTGGAGTTTTCAGTTCGGTTTGGGGGCCTTTTTTCCCCCAAAACCCACCACCACTGTACGAGAAGGTCACTTTGCAGCCAGTTAAACGGATCACGCTCGCCGCGAGTTCGGTCACGTAATTCTGTTATCCATTTTTTGCCCACCGCACCGGATTTATCTTGGGGCGATTCAATTTGAAAATAACAACACAAACCGAACCACGTCTTTCGCGTTTTTGAGCGGATTTGTGATAATAGAGCGTTTAATATTTTATGACCAGTGACATTTACGACTGTCGGACCTCGCCCCTGCTTTGTCGCAGGGCGAAATGTGTTGATCGCCAGCGAAGATAGTATTGAGCTATTTAGCTATTTATGGGCGAATAACGTTAACAAATTTATAGCACACTTTACTCATTGGATGGTATGGACATTTTAACTCAGATCGGTGATTTACCGTCAAATGAGAAGAGTCTTAATGTGTTTGAAAAGTCTGGGAAATTCGTCTGTTGAATTCCTAAAACATTGTGCATATTATGCAAATGTTTTATGCAGTGAAACTATCTGTACACGGTATCTGATTAAATCAACAGCCTGTCATGCCAATTCTGTGCAGACAATTTAGGAACGATACATTATAATCTGTACATATTGCAGAAACTTTTACAAAATCATATGACTCAGTATAATGCAAATAAATTAAATGTATGCCATACCATTACACAACCTTACGTGTACGCCTGTTTTACCTACAGCATGCTTATGAATTGGATCTTGCCCCATCATTACGCCAACCAATTAGCAAAACTTTGTAAAAGCAAGATCCACGAAATTTGTTCATCACCAATAGCTCTGTTTCGGTTGTCCTGGGACTAACATTCTGCATCCCAAGTAGCAACCCGAAGGCTACCCGGCGTGTGGTTTACTAACGAGATTCGTTTGAAAGGCTCTACAGGGTCGACAGGATCCTAAAGCGAAGCTAATTATCCAGCATACGCCAACCACGGCTACCGCAGCACGGTGGCTTTTCAATTGCGATGCGAGCCTTGCTGGCAATCACTTAACCTGAGCGCACGTAATCCTCGAAATCCACACGAAAGCAACACGCACGTCGAGGTTGGGTGGTGCTCGTGTGGAAAGGTTATTGGCGTATTGTGATGGGTGCTAGGAGCACGGCATAAGGCCACAGGAGCCGTGAAGCCGAGGCCGTGCTTTGTGCATTGAAACCTTTGCTCTTTTTCAGCGTACGAAAATTACGCTTCTATTGATTGTGAAGAATCGCTTGTTAAAACATAACTTGTTCACCAGCACTAACTTTGAACAACGAGGGTAAAAATTAACCCGAAATTACTCTTTTCTGCTTTCGAGAAGTTCGTGCGAGGCTACGATTCCCCCAAACGGTACGTAGTGGAAGGAGATGGTTTTTTGCACATTCTCGCTTTAAACTAGCTAAACTCGTGCCTCGCTCCGGGAAGGTTGCTTTTAATCAGCGTGAAATTTTGCATAACATCAACCGAAGGTGCGCTGTTTTTTAAAACACGTTTTTTTGGCTTCCTTTGGAAGTGCACGCGCGGGGCGACCTTTTTCCAGTACGCCAGCGCCTCCTCACCGCTGGGAAAAATAAGAGCAAAATGTGACATGACATCATTCTGCTGCTGCTTAAGTTGAAGTAGAGGAACAACCTTTGCGTTTTGTTTTATGCTTCGCGTTTTGCACGTTTGCGATCGTTCGGGACGCGATTAGGCTATCAAACAAGCCAACAGCAAATTGTTAAATGTCAAGCTGCATTTACATGCCCCGCCGTTTGGTGCGTGCGTGTGTTTGGCCTATATTGACCTGGAAAGCCGTCGCAAACCGCTGCAGCAAACTGAGCAAGCGCATGTGTCGTACCCGACGATGATGCGATCTACAAAGAGCGAGTGACAGGAATTGCTGGCTGTGACTGGTAAATTGCTTCAGGTAACTGGCAACCCCTTTGGAGATGGAAATCGTGTAGTTTAGCGTGCAAAATGAACTTGTAAGCTTATAATTAAATTTTTAGAAATTAACTCATATGCAAAAACATGTTTACTAAGCTGAAAACTATATAGAACGACGAGATGACGAAATTATGAATATTGGAAATACATTCACCGCAAATATCAAATTCTATACTTTCATAAATGTTCTTAATGATTCCATGAGAAAATAGCATCTTCAGGGAGACGATTGGTAACGAAGACACAAATTGCGTTTTTTATATGTCAACCTTAAGGACCACACAGTGAAATAGAATCATGAATCTAACGCCATGCCCTAATATCGGCCCTAATATCGGCGAATCTGATCCAATTTATTCTCTTTTGCCGCACTATCAATTCGGGGACCTCAACAAGCGCAAACTAACAAAATGAGTTTCTCTCCAACGCCTTCAACAGAATATGCGTGTGTTTATCCTATAGTGAAAAACGCGCTACAAGGGATCACCTTTTTTCCTACGATCGTTCTTTGTGGAAAATGGTCATCGTTGAGCGGTTTTTCTTCACAGCTTTCCGCTTTTGGTGTAGGTTGCTTTTCTTTCCTCCGGTGCCTATCGGTTGACCTTTTTTCATGGCGTGTCGATTATCGGCACACTAACGATAGATTATGTGTCATCCGGGCGCCTTCCGTTCAGCTAAGGTTCGACCGATACAGCAAGCATGCAGCATCTCAGTCAGCTTGACCACACAAATTAGAACCGTTGAAACGATCCCAAGAGGCCCCGGGGGAAAATGGCGAACCGAGGGAAGCCCCGCTGACGGTGAGGAGGAAACCTTCGTTAGGGCAAAGTGACATTTACGTTGACAGTGATTTGAACGCTCGTTCAGACGGTGGCCAGCTGACAGCTGATTGATTTGCATGGTGTTTTCCTCCTAGGTTTTCCTTGCTCCTCACTTTCGCTCGCACTCGACTCATGCGTGCTGATCTTTTCCACGCGACGTGAGGACAAACGATGACGAAAACACGAATGAAAATTTGTCATTGATCTTGTCGGCGAACGGCTTCTTAATAAAAGCTGCTCGTTGGCAAATTTTAAATGTGGTGTCTCTCGAAGCAACGTTCGTTTTTCTTCTTTCTCAAGAAAGTAGAGCCATAGTTAAGTTCCCAAAAATAAGTGGCACAATTTATGGCATACAAAGTGAGGAATATTTCATAATTCCGCGTGTGCGTGGTACTAAATGTCATAGCAACAGAAACACACGTTTTTAGACTGTAAGAGTTTGTTTTCTTTTCTGTCGCCATTTCTTTTGACCACTATAATACTCCATCATATGTTGGAATTCGAGAGAAAGTCAATGGAAAGTAAATCATTTCGACGGAGTGCGGTAAAGTGTTTCAAGCAGAGCAAGCTAGTGGAGGTTGAAATCCAGAACAGTACTGGCCGAGAGGAGTGCCTTGACTATTTTTTTATTAATTATGCGTAACTTAAAATACATAGTAAGATGCAAAACTAATTTAAAATAATATTCGATACAGTAAAAATATTAAATTCTTTAATTTATCTATAACCAATGTGATTATAAGCGGTAGGTCACTGTTATCTCGTTCTGCGGTTCAACGCCATCCTTTTCTCCGCATTTTCCGCAAAACAAGCGTTTTGACAAAATATTCACACACTATGCGATAAACTTCACCCCGCTTTTACGTTTTGCGTCAAAACATTTTCAAAAAACATTGCGTGTCGGCTTTGGCCGTTTGGAATCCGAAGCGCGTAAATGAAACCGGCCAACAAATAAAAGAAAAACGAGCCGTCTGTCATGGTGCGTAAAAATAAATTTTGCCACAAATTTTTCGCCAGCACTAATTAATAATTCCACCCTCGAGGCGGACCGGGGCTCATTTACGTGCCTGCCGGGAGGCGTACGCACATGCGTTTACAAACTATTAGCCGCGGCGCGCTGGCAACGTGAGAAGGTGTTATATCCGGTGGCAGGAATAAAGGGGTGTTGGTCCGCAGAAGTTGTTAACAAGAAGAAGAAAAAAAACACCATTCAAATACGGGACGAGGACGGGACGCGGCACAACATTTTTATGCGTTGCTAAACACGGCTCTTGGATTAGCTCGGGTTTGTAATAGGATTTGATTGGACACCCAGTTACCACGATGGCGGAGCAGAGTGTGGGAATGGCCGATGACACATTGCTAACATATCGTCGGAGGATTTGAATTTCGCCCCAGACGCAACAAACTAACAACAAACAGTTCGACACAACGCCATATCTAATCCTTTCCACGTGTTGTACTACAAATGTGCGTACAATGTCTGCCGCCCCGCGTTCCTAGCTGTCCAATAAATCAGCCCAAACCGGATCGCCGGCTTTTACAGTGACACAATAAAGTGAGCTAAGAAGTTGTTACCCGATATGTTGAAATGCCTTCAACACGGGCTAGAAGAATAAAACAAAGTTTGGAATGTTCAAATAATGCCTGATTGGATTAACAAAAGCCGATAACAGCGATCGTTTCCGTCCGTCCCTTGGCGAGTTTCTCAACCGATCAATGTTTGCAAAACCGCGTGGTTCAATATGTTGCAAAAAACACATAAAACAACAAGAAACAAAAGCTCTTTGGCGCAAAGGAAGGGCAATGCAAAATCGCGAAAGCAGACAACCCGCTGCGGTTTCCAATTCTTCCTCTTACTAAGCCGCAGGGTAAGGTAAAACATAAAGGAATAACATGATCCACAAAGTACAATAAAACCCACAGTGCGTTGTCGAAACGATCGTGTTTACAAATAGATTTTATGGCCGCATTAAACAATTTATTCCAGTGTTGCGGTCACCCCGTTTGTTTTATACATCTTTTCCTTTTTCATATTACTTAGCAGCTCGTTAGTACGCGCATGATCAACTTTCGGTTGGATCAAATAAACTCACGTTTGCGAATGAAAAAATTGTGAAGCATAACTTTATTGTTTTTTTTTTTTTTTCTAAGCTCTTTGCACACGCCGGTTTTAAAAGGGGGTAGGCTAGGCTTTGGGGCATCTTAGGATTGATTTTTTTTTTTAGCACCGCAGCATCAGATCAAGGCAGAGTTGGAGGCGAGGGTTGGAACTTCCCAACTGGTTGGAAGAGTTCCCTGCGGGGTAAACAACGCAGGAAGGTGCGGTCGCTGATATGCTTTCGCCGAAAAATTTGGGAGGTTTTCGCGAACCACGCAGAACATAACCTTGGTGCGGGGAGAAAACGGTGAACAGTCGTCACCGTCGCCATGCTGTATTAGTGTTGTATTAGATGTCAATTTGTACCCGTCGGTGTTGAGCGCATTTAAGTGGGATGGAAAAAGGGGGGGAAGCGCAACGCAGCGACACCAAGGGGTGATGAAATTCGAAATGAAATTCCATTCCACGCAGTATTTAGGTCAGACCGGGGGCAGCCCGGTGGCCTGGCGAGCGGCACTAATTAAACCACGGGACGGTATTTTGCCCGCAAACCATTAGTTATTTCGCCCGATATCAAAGTATGTTTTAATGAAATGGGAAAACCACGCTGGTCCCCACTTGGAGATGGTGGAATGCTGATGCGCTGCATGAATATCCCTTGCCTAAGTGAAGTCAGAACAACAACAAAAACCACATCCAGGGAAACTATTGAATTTAGCTTTATTTAGGGAAATTGGATAGCTTAGAAAAGCCGTTTTGTAAGAATTATTTTAAAAAAAGCTAGCGATCCATTACAAACATTCATATCTCAACCCTGTTCTGCGAAGAAGTAGCCAGTTTGTAAGTCAACAGATAACTTCATGGTGCATAGCCGAAAGGTTAAGCTTTCCTAAGCCCTTTTTTATCCATCGTTAAGCAATGGTACAACCGTTGCTACAACTGTCCAACTATTGCCAAACTTTATCAACTGACAGCTGCAGCCCCGTCTCCCGTTGCTGTTCACCGGTTTGGCTTGTTTTGCTAAATTAGAACAGAGTGTAACCCGTCGAAACCTTCCGCAGCCAGCAGCTCAATAAATCACCTCCACTCGGCCCGTGTCTACAAAAGTGGCCACAACCGCTTGGGCCGCTTCATTTCGAATCCACAAGCGTCGCCAGCGTCCGGGACGTCGTCATCGGACATTGGCAAAGATTTTTCCACTTGGTTCGAAAGACAACATATCGTGCTGCATCGTTTTTCCTGCGCCGCTCCGTCTTCGGCTTGCTGGTGGAAAGCTGGTGGCCCACAAGCCGAGTCGAGTCGTAGCCCACAAGACGGCGGTTGTTCAGCGAGCAGGATGATTAGGCTAGCGGCGGGGAGTTTGTTGGTTGTCCATTCCGTTTTATGCCACCTCGCTCTTTCCTCGTGTTGTCCAATGCCGTGCCGGTGGCAAATTTATCAACCGGTCAATAAATCTCCCAACGAAATAACGGTGCATCGCTTTTTGAAGTTGCCACTTTAGCAGCTCGACATGCCGAGGGTTGTGCTGTTGTAAAAGCTTGCTTCCTTTCGCTATTCCTTTGGACACGTGCTCCGTACTCTCTTGTGACAGAGGGAACCTCAATAAACCAGTAGCGAAGACATCAATCTCCGACCACTCGAATGGCGTTTAGAGCCACATTAGGAGCCACTACTACACGTAAGAAGTTGTAAGTGATGATGATGACAACACCAGGTAAAGTTAACGAACAACCGATACTAAAATTTCGCACGTGAAAAACAGGCCAAAAAAGGAATCTGAAAATTCTCCTTTCCGAACATGCCACGATCGAGATTCGTCTACAATCATCCAGTCGCTTCGGTCAGAAACAATCAGCCTCCTGAAAATGAACTCAATAAAAAAAAGTAAGGATCATGCACTGTCAGGCAGAGCTCGTCCACCATCGCCATCACCTGCGAAGCTGTGAAGCGTCAAAATGAAGAAGCATCAACATGCAACGGGAAAAAGCCCACCCAAACAAAACAAATACAAGCAGTGTGGCACGCCTCCAACCAAACCAACAGCGGCGTATGGAAGCTCTGACTTCGGAAAACTCAACCGTTGCGCGGATGTCGAGGATAAAAAAAGCAAACTTGCCTGTGCGGATGAAAGTGACACAACGCGCGAGGGTTGGAAAGGTGGTAAAAAAAGGGCATGAGAATTTTTCACCGGAAGGACGGACAGCGTTGAAGGGATGCTATGCTGTTCAATGGTTTTGTCTCGTTTTTTTCCCTCCAGCTTTCGGCGCTTGCACTTTCAAATCCACTCGTTTGGTGGCGGGCTTTCCTTTTGGCCCGGCGGAATCCACCCGAAACCGTGACCAAGCGAAAGACCGAGTGTACGAAGAACTTTCGTATCCACTGCTCGACCACAATTCCACCTGGGTTTAAGTTCAAATCTAATTTTGAGTCTACATTTTTTACGAGCTTCGTTGAGCAGCGACGCGTTTTTACAACTGCACTCGGAAAAACCCCTAGGCTGTTTTTCCTCCCTCGTGCGGCTCGTCGTGGTTTTGGGATTTTCAGCAAGGACTCCTGATCGCTCGACAACGTCACACCGTACCTCGAGCATCCATTCACACACGTACGAGTTTCGAAGGGTGCCTGGTTATTTTTCGGGCATGCTGTTCCCCGTGCACCGTGTAAAACCGAGTCGAGTCTATCGCCCACGTAAGCAAAAGCCAGATCTCGAGCGTACATTGTGCAATTTCCTTCTGGAGTGTAGAACTCTTCCAAATTTTTCCAGCACCGTTGCAAACACAGCATCATGTCGGGCGAACGAGAAGGAATTTAATTGGCTTCATAAAGCCTAGCCCATGTGTGACGGTGTTCTTGTTTGCTTCTCGAGCCACGGGGAGTTTTCCGGTGATGCAATTGATGCACTCTGCCAGGCTGCACACTTTAGTCCGTGCAACGCGAGCAGAAACTACGCAGACCAGACTGTAAAGCTGCAGGCGTTGAAGGAATGGGATCAAAGAGAACGTGTCATGGAAAAAAAATAAAATCCAACGCCTTCCTTTTTCTTTTCATTGGATCCATTTTAAAGGCGTTTACTTTAAAGAGAAACGTGGTTTACCAAGATTTGGATACTGCACATTTTATGCCTGTTATTATATTAAATACCAACATGAAGATATTTTGAAGGAAGTACATTCAGCTATATTTGCATAACTGTAGTAACATTGAAAACAGAACATGATCAAAACAAAAAAGATTATTTTTGCAATTAGTTTTAACAATTTTCTAAATAAAAAAGCAAAATAAACAAGCCTGGTTTCGGATTCCTCGCCACTCCCGGCTTTACTGACCCAAAAAACAATGGCTTGGTAGTAATGACCAAGAAAACAATCCAACGAATCCGTGACTGTTTTTCTTCGTTCGAATGCCATTTTCCGATCGGCTGGAGATTTCCTGCAAACCAACGCAATACAATCGAAGGAAATGATTTAACATTAGTGTCACTATAAACATACCCTAACGATGCTTGCTATGGTCTTCCTGCGTAACGTTTACTCTTCGCATGATAGCAACAAACGACACGCCAGCCAGGCCATGAATCCGCCGGGTTAGAAGATTTTCTCAGCAGTAGTTGTTTTCGCCTTCCGTTGGCCCATTTACCCAATAGGGCGAAAGTCCATCCCATCACGATCAATCGATCGGCTCCATCGGGGCATTAGGAATTTATTTACGACCAATCTGTTTCCCATATCGTAAAAATTTATGCACTGGCCGTCTCACGACTCCGGTGCTCCGATCAAGGCGCGCTCCTTGTACGGACGGTGGCCACCTTGGGTGCAGTGAGTCTCTTTACTTTCGACTTCGGCCCAGCGTTGGATCATAATAATGGCACTTTAATGTGGCTGCCGAAAGACAAATGGCAGAAGGGAAGAAAGAATGCCACCTACCGCGGCCCGGGAGAAGCAACGAGTTTGCAAGAAATTGACCTCCACGTGACCGAAACCGACGGCAGGGTTGGCTTCTGTTGGATTCTGTGATGTGAAAAGGGTTTTAAAAAAAAAACGTGGAGACTCCATTATAAAGCTCAGCTTTTAATGCTCACCGATCACCCTTATCATATCTCACTTTGTGTCATTTATCAAGGCGAGGGAACAATGCTCGCGTTACACCGCCCGGATACGGTGGATAAGGCCAAGGGGTGCGCAACATGCCCCAACCCCGCGAGCAAGCATACTCCCATCAATTCGCCATTTTATGCAGCTGTAAGTGCAACTTTGGTGCTCTCTGCTCGCGACCCCGTCACAATGTCACGATAGTTGATAGCCTCCCAAAGGTGCATTATTTTTACCGCCCGTCACACCGAGCATTGGGAAGTATCGCCACCTTTGGCATGAGGTTTCACTTTTGACGACGGCTTGCTTCAAAAGGGCGGCAGGTTAAATTAAACTCAAAACGGGAATTTTACGCCACAATGGATCGGTGCAAACAAAGGATACATCTGATGCAATTCAAGGTTTAATAATAAAGGAGAGCTCTGTTCGATGGGGCGTAAAGAGGACTGTATTGTCTGCCGAGGGTGCAACTTCTGACGAAACGAAGGCCCTTTGAAAACATCTTTTGAAAAGATCCAAAACTATACAGGAAGTATTGTGGAGCATTACCAAAGCCGCTTTTTAAATAATATACTCTATTTTTATCCTGTTAATTCACTTCCACCCAATGACTCTCGTTTTTCACTCTGCCAAAAGATGAAATGGAAAATTGTTGAAACCCATCAGCCATCGAGAAACCTCCGATTTAAAGCCGTTCAACTAACACATCAGCCAACACATAACAGATTGTAACGTTGAATTTCACAACAAACCATAAATTGCATGAATTGCCCAGGATTTTATTCTCACGCCTGATCAACAGTTGGAAACGGACCATGCAAAAGAAAGAAAAAAAAGACCTCTGCAGAAGCAATCCGTACCTAAAGTCGAACAAATCATCCCCTTCTGTATCGACGGCAGATCCAAACTGACTAAAACTGACATGGGAGGGAAGAAAAATCCCTAACAGCAAATTCCCCGTCTGTGGTTTCCTCCTATTCCGCTCGCCGTTCCTGTTTCCGTTCCGGCCGTATGTCGAGGAAAATGAGCTTGCAAATTTTGTGCGAAACGGAAGCATATTCTCGGAGAAGTACTGTTGCTTCATCCGCTCACGACATGCATTTTTTTGTGCGTGATCTGGGACGGCGTGATGCGTCGTCAAAATGCTCCAAGCCTATCCGAGCGGTTGAAAGGAAACCGAAGCGTTACGGTACGAAGCGTTCGCCTGCGTACGACGTCCGGAGAAAAGCGTCCGCGGTGGAGGAAGGAAAACGAGCACTGTACACTCCCCAGAAGCAACCCGGACCGAAAAAAGGGGCCAGCTTCCGGTCCACATCGGTGGTTGTTCCGCTCGCTGTTGCTACATTCTGGGTCAAAGGCAGACGATGTCGGCCCGATCCAGTCACGAAACTGAAACCTCTTTTTTCTCTGCCCATCCGGCTAATGCAGTGCATGCGTTCGGAAAACGTGACGTCGAAGAGAGTAATTTCAATAAACGACGGGCCGCTGCCGACCGGTCGTTGTTCGATTTTTCTTTCGTTGGCATACAATGGGGGGGATTCTTGAGAGCCCAACACATCTGCCAGCAAGTCTGCCGGTTGTGGCTGGGTAGGACATACTAAGTATCCTTGACCACTGATGCTTTTGACATTCTAGAACGATGAATGCATTTACATACCATCCTTTGCCTGCTTCCAGAGAAAAGAAAAAAGCTTTTGCTACAGTGGGGTCCATTTAGTTCATAGCCTTTTAGCTAGCAAGCTGCTCAAGACGTGTCCATCGATGATGATCAATTGCAACCAATGATCACCAGTACCATCAGCAGCATTATCACAGAGAGCGCACTGCGGGAGCCATGCCGCCTGTTGCCCTAATGAGCTGAGTGCGTTAAATAATAAAGCTCATGATTATTGACACATGGAAAACTGGAAACCCATCTTTATCATCAGCGTCGAACGGGCTCAGCCGGATCCATTCTCGGCTAACTGATGTCGGTGTGCATGATTCTTGCGACGACTCGCAAACCACTTCTCACCCCGGGACACTAGGTGCGATAATGAAAGCCTCGTCAGCAGCAGGACCCACACGAGGTGGGAAAGCCAACTGAGTGCGAGGAATGAGAAAAAAAAGAAACACATCAACTGAGCCGCTCAGCCACGCGGCCACTTCACAACTCGGGTGCGAAAAGTGGAAGCATTAGATAAATATACACCCGGGCGCTGGGTATGGATTGGTAAACGACTGTAATTGAGGTGAATGGGCTGGCCGCATCGCGAGCAGTGGGCATTTTACGCGTTTTTAATACCCGGTGCAGCCCGCTCGAGGACTGCTTTCCGAACCGGCTCGCTTCGAGACGTCGTAGGCCAGGCAGTAGATGTCGGATGCAATCGGGCCGGACCTGGAGGGAAACAACTCGATCAACCACGGCAACACGCCGAAGACGTCTGGCGAGTCGAAAGTAATCAAAGCGAGTCCTCTTGCGATGCGGCAGGCGTGAGGTGGTCAATTTTCACCACACGCCATGTGTTGCACTTGGTGGAACTTGATTGTACTGCCCGGTGCTTTCTACTGGTCGCATAGCTTAGTTTGGGTGCAATTAAAAGTTTTTCATTAGGCTGCAGCAGGTTTGCTTGCTCCCGATTTGCGACTTGATCTTTGCCAAAGGTAATGGGAAACGTAAGCGATGCCATAAATAACGATCAATGAAATTGTCAGCGGCGCGCTGCGTAGGTTAAACTGGACCGAGAGAATACAATTTAGCTGGTTTACTTTAGGAATTGATAAGAAAGTTCGTCTACTTGCTTGAAACACTATTTGTGGGAGGTTACAACTATCCGCAAATTTAATGTTTACAAAACAGCTTGTTGCTAAACTAAATTATCTCATTCGCCATCAGTTTTAATACGAAATTCTGGCCAATTTTCCATTCAGAAGGATAGAAGTCGTAAATCTTACGAAAATTAGTTACCCACTAAATGCGCCATACACCAAACACTTCAGCGAGCTTCTTTTCCACCATAACTCCAACAAAACGTATTGTTCAAATCGGACAAAGCGAGCCACCCATTCAAAAATGTCGTCATCAATTATGGGAAGGACCGAAGAATTGAACATTTTATTCCCAATGCCCCCGCAGGACACGGGATCGGAGAGAAAAAAGTTCCGCAAAGAAGCCGAAAACTACCTACTTTTCCATAATTTCCTTCGTACTGCACCAATCCCTGTGAATGAAACGAATAATAGAAAACTTCTGTTCAATTGCACAACGGATAAAAATGTTTTCGTGCAAAAAAGGAAGAAGAATAGGAAAATGTTTCTAAACAAGAAGGACAAAAAGTACCTACAGTCGACTAAAGCGCCTCGCAGATTAAAAAGCTTGCAAAATGTGAATGTAAAACTCAAGACAGCTTAAAAATAACAGAATGGCGTTCCAAAGTTGTAGAATAAATTTACACCATTTTGTTAGCCCCAAGACACTTCCGGCAACGCATGAAGAAGCTCGCTTTAAAAAAAATTTCAAAGTGGTACTTAAGAACTTGTTCAAGCATAAAAATGAATTTCCATTTTAGAGAATGTTGTAAATGTACTATGGAAATTGAATCATTGGCATGTGACAGGTAAAGTTCAAGTTTATTTCCAGAGTTCTTCTGGTTCAAAACAGAATATTTTCAATAAGGCTAGTATTGGGCCAAACCTATTGCCACCGCCAGGTTCTTTGCACCTGAAAATTTCCCAAGCAAAGGAAAAGCAAGACCCCCTCCATCCCTCACCTTACGCCACACACGCATTTCTTTCATCGGCCACTTTCGCGCGTTGCTGCGGTTCATCTTTCTCCAACGGTAATTAAATTTGAATCTCGGCAACGCCTCTAATTTATAGTTTTGCTTTGGTCTATAAATACAACCGCCAGGTCGTAAATACTAAAATCCGCAAACACATACACACACTCTAACCCGGTTGCAAGGAGCGCGTTTGGCGGCTGGTTCAGACCAAAAGTTGGCCGCCCTTGCAAACGCTCCCTCTGCCGGCCGTCCCGCATGCTTCCCGTGGTAAGTGCGAGGGGATTACGGAGCGAGGTCCGGCGAAAGTACTGAGTGCAAAAAAGGGGAAAACTACCTCCGCAGTTCGGTTCGGGAGGGTGGAGCTGGCAAACGTTTGGCCAGGAACCTCGGAACGGAAGCGCAGCGAAGTAATACGGGGCAACGACGACGACGACGACGACGACGACGACAACGCACAAATAAAAAAATCATAAATCCATAGGAAAACCAGAACGGAACGAAACGGAACGGAACGACGACGATGAAGCTGGTGGCGACGACGTTTGCAAAAATATGATATTATTGTCCCGCAGGACTGCACAGCGTCGGCCGGAGGACGGGATGGGAAGTGTCGTCGCCAGGGGCCAGCAAGACATGCTCAATGATCCCCTGATTTATGCCGGTATTTTTCTTTTCTTTCCCACCGGTTGGCTTTTTGTTTTCCCTTTTCCGTTGTGTTGATTTAGCGACTGATTCCATGATTCAATCAACTTTGCTTGCACTTGCCCTGCGCCACGTTTTCCACGGGCAATTGGATTATTGGTGGGAAAAGATCAACGCTTAACCGCCGGACGGGAAAGTGCCGTCCGATGGTCTTTTCCTCTCCGGGGCCTTTGCGGCAGGCGAAGCGGAAGCACTCTGTCATGGGGTGTTGGCTTGTTTTATACACAATTCTGGTTTGCTTTCCCAAATTAATTTAGCAAAACCCTGAACGAATGGCTTTGGTTCCATATTGTATATCACTTCTTTAAGATGATAAATAATGACAAAAATTTTCGCGAAAGAAATCGCATCGGTGGCGGTGGCATTTGCAATTAGGGGAAATGCTTCTAAGCTCCTCGTGATGTTTATTTGGAAACGAAAAGATTTTAAACCCAAGTGAATAGTGAAGTAAGTGGGGCAGACTTCCAGGAGCTCTCCCGAGGTCAGCGTAACTGACAACAAATGTGTTTCCTCCTTAAAAACTCAACATTACTCAACGCTGTAATCTATTTAATGCAGCAGTGGTTTATTTCTGCCATTACCTCCAGCATTATATTCACTACCAGCAACTTTGACTCTCGCTCACCGATGCTACTGCTCTACATTATGCACCTCCCACATCTCGCAGCCCGACTGTTAATTTTACTCCTCTTGCTCTTTCTCGGCCCCTTTTAGCCTAACAAAACATTTCTTCGTGGCGTACTGTACGCCCGGCAGCCCGGCGTGGACGGCGGGGGAAATTAAAATTCTTTGCCGCTACTTTGATTTCCACGACCACGGCGACCCACGCTGGTGGGGTTTATACCGACCAAAAATGGTCGTAAAATTTTAAGCGCCCCACATAGTTTGCGGTGCCGATGTGAACCGGCTCGTGTTGGCAGACGGGAGTTTCATGCTTCGTCGAAAGGGTTTGAACGCGTTTTTCTTTCTTTTCCCCCCGCCCTCGCTGCCTTGGTTCCCTGCTGTGTGCATTCTTTGTGGCTAGATTCTACTTTCGGTGAAGAATGCACTTGGTTTCAGCTATGCAAACTGCACTGCACGGGTCAAAGCGTGATCGGAAAATTGCATCCCTCCCGGCGGGATACGAATCCTTCCGGGAAATCCCACCCCTGTGTGCCCGGTGGAGTCGCCTGGTCGTTTTGGGCGCTTTGGTGGTAATTACTCCCCTTCGGGTACATGCTCGACTTGTCCTAGTTTCTTTCCCGGCAGCCGACGACCACGGGAAAGGTCAGGTTGGGTTCAAAATAAACACAATCGATCTGCATCTGCCGCCAGAACGGAGGAAAATCGCTAAGCGGCCTCATAACGGTAACGCCACCAATCAACTGCAGTAACGACCCAGACCGACGAGTCGCCGGGAGCGGTAGATCATCTACAGCTCACCCTTCACTTCGCTGCACACCCGGCGTTCCCCGATCCCAAGGGCTGTTGAGTAATAAATTTTCCCATTTTCCATTATGCCCTCCGCTTCGGCTGCGGGGATCAGCCGGCCAGCCTGATGGAAACCTGGTGGTTTATCCATTCTTTCTGCAAATTTCGAACACTCCCTTCCTTCGGGCCTTTGCTTCCCACCGCCCGGTCCATAGCACACCGAGGGAAATGAACACATTATTTATCTTGCCCCGATTCGTTCCCCCCCCCCCCCTGGTTGATCCCATTTCCTTCCCGTTCCGGTTGGTCTCGCGCGCCAAGCTCTTGACAATGAAACGCGATGACGCTCCCCGGCCACTGACTCACGCGCATCGAAAAGAGTTTAGATCTCGAGATGTCGGTGAATGCAACCTGAACGTGCACGATGCACCAGGTAGGAGATCCCAACCAGCTGTAAAGAACGCACCATCGGGTCGGTGTGCGCGCGCGTGTGGGTGCACCGTTCTTGTGGGAAAATTGGACAGAAATTAATGTGGGCTGGCAAAAAGGGAATGCAGCACGGGGTTGTGTTATTCCACCGACGAAACACCAACAATGGGACGATGCAGTTGGGAAAACGCAAAGGGCGCCGAGGGGAGGTTTTAAATTGAAACATCTGCCCGGTGCAAGATGCGCAAGCCAAAAGTCAAGACACGTCGTTACGGTGCGCTTCTAAGCAGAGGTTGCCGGTGGGACGGACGCTTGCAGTGCGCCATAACTCACCGGAAGAAAGCAAATAAACCGCAAAATAACAGTTCGTGGCATCGTGTTTAGTTATACAGGAAAAAAGTGAGCTAAAGAACGTCTGCAGAGCGAGGTCACTGAGTAATGCATGATTTTAAGTTTCATTTTCAGCGGAGATTGAATAGAAGTAACGCTTTGGCAGCAATCATGTGAACTAATATTGTTGGAGTAAATTGTACAAGCAATAATATTCTTAGCCGGATGACCTCCCATTAATCGCGCCGATCACCCTCGTTTTTCACAACCCCAAAACGTTAGCCCTCCTGTGAATGGGTACTGCTCAATGATTCCACTCGACTGTCGAACCACAAAATCGGCTTCCTAGACACTCCTTCTCGTTGCGATCTCGTCGGTGATAAATGTTTGCGGCTTTCTTGGAAACGTCGGGAGGAGACAGTGGGGACCAAGACCTTCGTAGTACACCGAAAAGTTACGACCTTTTACGACTACCGTTCATTAGTAATTGCGGTAGGTTTAAGGAAGGCCACCTTGCTCACGGTCGCCTTCATCGTCACCCTAGCCCACGGATGGTGATGATGAACAATGGCGAAATGTGATTAATGAAAGCTCCTTCAGGCACGCAAACCAGATTACCATTGCGATTCGAAGGGAGGTCTGGAGATGCGCTCGCCAAAACTCGCCACGTCACTCGCATGCAGTCTGCGGTTGAGCTGGTCCCCGGGTCCATGCGAACGTCTGCACAAATTGACTTGTAGTAGCGGTGTCCTTGATTCCATCAGCGAACAAACCATCGCTCGGCATGTTCATCATTGAGCACCGGTGCACTTGAGTAATCGGTGGCGTCATCTCAGGACCAGCGCCAATCCACTGCACTGCGGGTTGGCCGAAAAACTCCCCTTCAACACCCATTAGCCGTTCGATGGGCTCACCTAAACAATGATTAATTAATGGCCATGGAAGGTGCGATCTTTTCCTCGTTCGAAGCTGGGGCTTTTCCCGCAGACCGGCGCGTAACGTTCGACTCACATCGTGAGATGGCGTATTCTTTCATCAACCAGTAAGCATTTCGCCGTGGCGATGAGCCGTGCTTCACGCCGGCACACCCGAGACGGTAATTCCGGAAAGGGGTGTAATGACTTTTCGCAGCGATACATTTACACAATGTCAGCGGCGTGACAAGTGTTCTTAGGAGGGGTTTAGATAATATTTGCCTTGAATTTATACGCGCATGATTAATGGGACCACTTACGCTGCCGAGGACACCTTCGCACCTTTAGCGAGCAACCGAGGTTCAACGTTTGGGTCAAATGTCACGTAATGGCGTCTGCTGCCGGCGTGCGTTGGAATGCCTTCATGATTTTGTCCGCTAGTTTGTTAATTTAATGCCTGACATACTTTCCAAAGATTGAGCATATGCAATGATTTCAGATGTTGCCTGTGTGGCTTTCTCTGTCTCTGTCTTGCTAGGAACCTAAAAGTATGTATGTTTTGTAATAGCTCAACAAAACTATTATTAAATCTATTAAATGTATGTTTTGTAATAAGTCAACTAAACTATAACCTGAACTGAAGAGTTTCAACTGGAAATGTCTGTTACATCAAAGCACAACTCTAGAAAAACACCTTCATTTTTACATTCTCCGTTTTTGATCGGAAGATCCTTTCCGTCTTCACTGCCCAAGCGCTCTCAAAATAAATGAACCTTCATCGATAGAGATCGTTACGAAAAGTGCACTTTCAAAGACAGATTCTGTTTACTTTACACTGCATCCATCACTGCCTAGCGGTTTCATCCCACTTAAAACTATGTTCCGTTCAATTGCAACCAACCGAGCACGCGTGGAAAAACATTCCCACCGCAGAACGCCATCCTAGAAAACATTAAGGAATAGAGAAGTGGTCCGGAGCATTTTTCATTCTATTTATGCATTTGAATTTCTTTTTTTTTTTGCTAGCACTCATTCGAATAAACAGAAAATTACCAGCTCGAATTGACGACAGCACGGCAATAGACCGCTTCTAAGAAAAGCAGAGCACTCGCGGCGGAAAATTGCATCAAGCGAAATGGAACACACAAACAGCGTACAAAGTTGAGCCGAAGCGAGAAATGACTGCAAGTTGTCGACGGAATTCATAAGAGAGAACGAAAAAGAAACGAGATATAAAAAGCAGTTCCAGAAGTGAAAAAAGAATGACGAAAGAAGCGAGAAGAAAATTAAAGACGTGAACCCAGGGAGACGGATTGAACTTGTTATGAATGAAAACATCTCCCTCGCGGGCGGATGGAGTTGTTGCCACAGCGACGATCATCCCTCTCAAGATCAAATTGCATAATGAAGCAGAAAAGTGGAGTTAATTAATTATGAACCAGGAGGAATGAAATATGAAGCAAAACAATCTCAATTGAAGAGTTGATGGTGCATTCTATAACATTTTACAAAAGAAAAAGCAAAAACGGGAGCGCATCGGATCCAGCATTCCTTTCCTATTCCATGCAACGATCCGTATCGGAAATTGTATTGCAAAAGGTTAGGAGGTAGCAAAAAGCAGGTCATGCTAATAAAGATGAATCCCAAACCGACACAACGTTGGAAAGCAACGAGGGCAGAGCGTACAGAGGCGTGATCGAAGGAAAAGGGAAATGATGCCACTAGACTCAAGTGGAAAACTTTAACTCAAAAGGGTATTTCTGGAAAATTCCAACTGTAACGAGGATGGATGGATTAGGCTCCGCGAGAGGAGCCATGCACGACAGCTATACACGCACGTCGAGTGCGGTCACGTTCTTGGGAAAGCGATCCCTCCGTTCACTACCGGAAATGCCACCGGATTAATGCGCCGTCTTCACACACGCTCCAAGCTTTCAGCATGTTTCTCCTCGCCTCGTTAGGAGCCGTAAATGGAAAACTCCTTCACGGGTTTTTGTTTTCGCTCCGAAAAGTGTCGTCCTACTTTTCAATTCGGCATCTTCGAGTGTGCAGGGCAAGAAAAGCGGGGACAGTGCGTGGAGAAATGCGCGTCGTTTGGAGTGTTTGATTTAAATCTTCTCGCCAGGAGAATTGGCGTCGGGCAGGGTTGTCTTTTTGAAACAAAATTCGTGCATACAAAAAACTTTTGCAAAGATACATCACAGACGTGAAAGACGGGAGATGTGAGAAAAGAAAATTAGAACCGAGGAGAAATCTTGATATGTTATGTTTTGCCGCTCCACCCTCCACCTCCATCTCGGTCGCTTCGTGTTTGGTCATTTTTCCAATTTTTCTTTGCTCCGTAGCTCCTCTCGATGGTTTATTTGGCTTTCCTTCCTTTTGCTCGTTCTATTGTACAAAAAAATAAATATAAATAGGTGCGTGCTGTCGCTTTCACGCTATTTGTTCTTTTTACGCAGTCACTGTTGCTGCGGCGTTTTCGGTTCAGTGGAAATATTTATAAATACGCACTAAAACGCATCCACCTCCGCTTCGTTGTCCTGCGCTCTGCCCACAACCTCACATGGACACTTTTCCGCTTCGACGGTGGCTGCTGCTGCTGCTACTGAGGATTTGTTTAGTCGAGCTGAAAGAGTCATGTTTACAAATAAAACACGTTTTATAAGCTAATGGCCAGTTTCCGGGTGAAGTCAGTGCCGTTGTACAAGATGAAAGGAGGAAACCGGCGGCACGGCGTGTGAGCGCAAAGACACAATCGATGAAAAAAACCTTCCACTCGGCCACTCGGTCAAAGTGGCCACTTTTATTGCACGTTTCGCGAATGTTTTTACTTCCTTCGGTCGAGGGCGAGGGGGATCAGAATCGAACAAGAAAGCAAAATCCGTGGGAACGGTAGTCTTTGGAGAAGTTTTCCACCGGGTGGCGACGGTTTCCGGGCGGGCAGGCACATAAAACAAATGTCAAACTTTTCATCGTTTTCTGGCATCGTTTGTCCGCGATCAATTTATGGCGTATCAAATTGCTTTGCTCTTTGATTTGCCGAAGATCGCAGAGGATTTGGTAGAAAACGAATGAACAGTCGAAGCCATCCTTTTTCAACTCAAAAAATTATAACAAATAATATAATAGTTCATTAATCATGCTTTATTAAACAGATATACTGAACTATTAATTCTTATACTCGACAATGATTACGACAATGATTGCTGCGAACTAGCATAAAACTGTTGCTCGTTAAAACCGATTAATCTTTAACAATTCATTTGAGAAACAAACATTTTCATCAAGAATAACATTTTCCCGTCCCAAATTTTCGTCTGATGTTATTTTGATACCGACGCTTGAAATTGATTCTACTAATCTACCAACAATCGATAACCTAGATTCGGATATCGGAAATTTTTCACAACTAACAGGAGAAAAGTTCGAATGGAAAGCATAAATCAACGCAATCTCGTACCGTAGCCTCAGAGTGTTATGGAAAAAGGAAGGAAGGAAGTCACGAGGCAGTTAAAAAAAAATCCCTGTTGCCTGGGTGCCGCTGGAAAACATGGCACAGATCATTAAAATACCATTAATCAAATTGTAGAACAGTCCGACGCCAAAAACCAACAAACCGGACGCTCGATACCGGAATCCCAAATCCACTTCCGCGTCGTCGTGTGTAAACAAGTGAATAAAATGGAGCAGTATAGTAGCCCCCTTCTGCACATTACCTTCCACCATAAGAACAGAGATTCACTTTCTCTTTTCCACAGGATTTTTTTTTGTTACACACAGTTATTTCAAACTCTAAGCCAAAGTGGTATTTTGCTCGCTCTTCGTGGGAGGCCTGCGGTAGCCTGCACCATTATTTGATCCATTTTCCATAAAGCCGTTTGAGGATGAAATTATCAATTTTCCATCCCCGTTCCATGACCCATCCGCTTCCATCCATTGTTATCTTCCGGCTCCACTTCATGGTTCGTTTAGGAAAGCTACGAAAATCCCACCCGGCTGGTCGTATCGCACGGGATGAAAGGTTTTCCGACTTCCAACCAACGTAATGCACTACCGGAACGGGTAGAGGACGGGGCCTGGGAAAAAGTGGAAAGTAAACAAACCAATAACTATCGCCGGGATGTCCAAGGCCCTACCGACTCCCTTAGGAAGTTTGCACGGTGACACTCGGCCACAACGGTGAAAAGAACCAGAAGCGAAAGGAAAATGAAGCAAGGATACGGCAGAATGGCTGTCACGATATTTAAGTTTCCGTTCACGATGCCGTTTACGAGGCACGAGGGCTTTTCTTTTTTCTCCTGCTTCGTTGTGCGCTGACTTCGTTGGTTTGTTTTTGATAGTTTTTGTGTGGTGTGTGCGTGTGGTTTTTCCTTATTTTCTTTCCGAAACTTATACCATAGCGTTACCGGGCTGTTCTCATTCGCGGCCGTGGCAAATTTGCAGACAATGTGTCCTTTCTTCCTTGAGCGCGCGTGCAAGTGGACGGAAAATAGAATTTATCTCCGCCTGGTTCGATTCCGGGAAGTGGGACACCGTTCCCGTCCGCTTCCGGCAGGACGACAAAGTTATTCTTCCCGTCAGTCGTGGATTGCTCGTGATTGTTCCTAATGGAATCTGGTATCTCGATATCGTCGGAATGTTCGTTTCGCAACCGATACATGGCGCAAACGAGTTGAGGTACTCAGCTCCACGGATAAACAGCGGAATTTTCCTCCGCCATAGTAGGAGTGGGGCGAAGCGAGGCGATTCCCTCCACTGATCAAACGATACGTACAACAGAAAACAATATTCATTTCCCCCCGAATCAATACGTAAGAAGTAATGCCTGCAGCATTGGCTGTGGTTCTCTATCCTCGGCAGGTTCGGTCCGGGTGACAGCCGTTTGTCGTCCAACATGGGAAACTTTTCCTGCATACGATCCGCCCCAAATTGGATCGTACGGTGTTTGAAGAAAAGCAACACACAAACAAGTGAAACAAACGAACGAGCAAAAAGCTTGCTCCGTCTGGCAAGTGCGCCATTGTCTGGCCCAAAATGGAACACCGGTTCCGAATACAGTCGATTGGGAAAATGGACCCGAAAAAATGGCAAGATAAATAGATATCGACGGGCAGTTTCGGTAACGAGAGTGCAAACAAGCACTGCCCTGGTGGACTGAAATGAGGATGGAGGTAGGTTTCACTTATAGTGTAGGTTGTATCATCGTGCCAGAGTTGAAGGATCAGGAGGACCGTATGGATAAGTAAATGAGTCGTTGTTTGAAAAACAACGTCTAGCCTTTCCCAGCCTATTACTGGTTAGGTAAGGGGTATTTGGATTAACAACATGACTATCGGCGTAATATTTACAAGTCGGCGCTGTGAGTTTTCTTGGTGATACATGGTTAAAAATAGCAATGATCTTTAGAGAAATACACCTTAATAAACACCCGAATTTGTGCTCATCGATACGATACGAATACGTAGATATTCCAGCATTAAATAAGCTCAATTACAGTCCTCCTAAGGCGTCGCACAAAAGTCACCCAACAGAGGCCTACGTATAAAAAGCCTATCATGGGCGGTAAGATATACCGAGGAAAACCTTCCTCGTCAACTCGATCCGGCGGATCCGTCGGGCCGCATCGTAAAACAGTAGGCTGACAAACTCAACCACAATTAAACCACAAGACAGCAAGCCCCTCGAATATTGCCTTTTAATTACATTCCCCCTCACGGGGGACTCGCTTTTCCTCGATCGAAACTGGAGGACGGAAGTGCAACGTGACGAAGAAACTCCGTGGGAAGCATAAACCCGACAAACTACCCCTAGAAAGAAGGGTCAATTTTGGTCCTGTTCATTATGAGGCCACTTGGCGTTCTTCAGGAAACATCTCGCGAGTGTTTAAAAGGTCTGAACGCTTTAACCGTGCAAATGGAAGGCGGAAGGCTAGATCCCCGGGTAGGTGCGCGTACAAGAAATGTGAGTCAACGAACGAGAAAATGAGGTGGACTGAATCATGAAACGTTATGACCGCAGTGACGCTTGGCACACCGACAACAGGGAACATTCAAGGATCAAAAAACTGCCGAGCAGACATCTCTATCTTCGCCCGAGTTGGTTGTGTTGATGCATGTTTCATTAACGACCTGGGGAAAAGCTTCCCCCGGGAGGTCACGAACAGATACGATTCCTAACATGGCCTTCCTGCATTGTTCATGAAGTAGGGTCAAGTTGGAATAAATATGGAAGGGAATCGTTGTTTAGACATTAATATCAATTTGTAGGAGTAGTACTGGCCTTGTTGACGTAAGATACATTTTTTATAATAATTTATATTTTTAACTAAACAGCTTGACTTCCGCTTTGATTACTTACCTTTAATTTTCAAGGTGGTATTCACCAAATCGATGTTCTTTTATCGGCTGTGAAGATTTGCTTCCAGATGCAGTTTGTTCGTTAGTTCAACACTTGCGACTTTCTCCTTTTCAACTTGATTTATCGATATTCGAGCAACACTTCGCGATTGAAATCGTTTCAGCAACGGTTGGATGGTTAATTTGAATTTTCATTTCTTTTGATTTTAAATCTTGGTAATTGTGTTATTGTAAGTTTAATGCCTTACTGATTCGACTGATGAGGAAGTATGAAACACATTTGCCACGGCAACATTACCACTCGCGCGCGAGTTTTCCGACACCATTTGAAAGGCGCTGCCGGCGGAAACGTTTCAATTAGCACTATCGAAACGCAGACCATATGCTAAGCAGCACCGGTAGATTATTTTCTTCCAACTTTTCTGGCCAACCAACACACTCACCGACCCGTACACCGGAAGGACTTAGGAACGTTTCGATTTATCACTGCTGTGTCTCTCGGCGTTAGCCGCTGCTGCCCCCCGCTGCACACAACTGAAGCGATGCACATGCACACACGGAAGGTTACGTTTTTGCCCACGTGTTTTGTGTGGTTCTTTTTATCGCCACATGGCATGCACCGAACCTACCACGAGTGACACGCGAAACCAACGAACGGACTGGCGTGCATAAATTTATGTGTAATTATGAGCTTCTTCGTTTTTGCCAGCCTTCAAGGGAGGTAGGTGTAGGTTTTGTGTGTGTGTATTTTATTTTAGCTGCACTCACATAACTCTTAACACGCAAAGATTGGCCGTACTTTTTTGCCGCATATATTAAGCACGCTTACGCAGCCGCTGCACACGGTGGATCATCCCGGCGGGGGGATTTTAAGATTATTGATGGCTTCGGTTGGCACATTCATTTGCGTTTTTGAAACCGGGAGCCACAGGGACGGCGATGCATCATCGTCCGATTTGGCGCTGGCTGGTGGAATTTTTATTTATTTGCAATTTTTTTTTTTTTTTTTTTGCTCACCGCCAATGATTAAACTTTACGACCAGCAATTCATTTCTCAACGCGATAAGGAAGGGATAGTTTTACTTAGTTTTTTTTTCTTTTGTCCTGTTCTTCCCTGATCGAAGAATGGTCCACCAAACATACTGTGCGCCGTTGTACTTTCCTTCACGCTCCTTAGTAGATGATTTTTAATGGTTTTATCGACGTGATTTAATGATTTTACGATGCCAAAGAGGGCGTTTATGGGACGACCGGTGAACCGCACTCTCATCGCCTGGTCGCCGTCGTCAGCGTCTTTTCCACAATAATCGCCAACATTAACAACTGACGCTTTGCCCTCCCCCTTCGTTTCCGTGGCGTTGAGGTGACGAACAGAAGTAAATTTCAAAATTATCCGCCCCATTAATTTTAGTCCCTCACGCCGGGTTCGATTGGGCATCGGTTCGGTTCTAACCCAAGACGCGTTGCAGAAACGTCCCAAATTGTGACTACACGAAAACTGCTACCGGCAGCCAAGTACAAGCGAGCAAAATGTGCTTTCCTTCTGTTGCAAGCGGAGACAGTGGGGGGAGGGGGAGGGGGTGAATGTATTGAAACTATTGCCACCTTCCATGGGAAACCGAAGAAAATGGAGGAAAAGTGAAGAACCGAAAACGGACCCAACGGAAAGAATCTGTGATGCTGCCATCAAAACACTGCCATGGGAATCCGGTGCTTCGCTACGCCATCTCCAGGAGCGACCGTTTCTGGTTCACTCCACTTGGCATTGGGCGAGCAGATTTTTGCCAACTGTGGAAAATTATTTTTATCGTTTGTTCGTGTGGCATACACGCGAGGAGGGAAAACTACCGCCGGCGTCAGCAGCGATGCGTCACCGTCGCCAAGTCCGGATGCCGCCAACCCAAGGGTGCACCCGATGATCTAACGATTCGCGCCGCGTTCTCCAGGCTGCTTCTTCACACTAGCGAACTTTAAATTCGTCCCCGCCAATGCAGGGGAGGCTGGTGAGGCACGATACAGGCGTCGTTGTGGGACTACAATAGCTTCCCGGAAAGAAGGGGAAAAAAAATGGTCCACAAACTCCACCAAGCAGCCCCGGGCCAAGGTTCAAGACGCCGAGGAGACAATTGCAAACTTCAGGCACGACTAACACGAATTAACCCCGATGTGCGCTGCAAAACATTTAGCACCGAATTTACCATGACATTGTCCCCGTTTTGTTTTAGCCCTCTTCTCTCGCTCTCCTTCGAAGGACACCGTGGTGCAACACCGTGCAAAGCTGCCTTCTTGCAGTTGCCGAATGCTTCCCAGGCTCGCGCGTTCCACTTCAACTGGAGGAGATTTTTTGTGTCCATTCACCCGGCTCCTTTGTTTTTTTTTTCTAGCGATGACGACGTCAGCAGCGCCAAGGAAAAATTAAAAAAAAACTCTCCCGCCGGTCCACCCCTCACGTCTCGCCCCATCGGTTTGTTGATGATTCGAGCGGGTGCTACGGTTAGTGCTTCACTTCACAAGGAATTACCATAACGAAACCATTCGCGTAGTAACGCAGCAGTCATTCATTCGCCCCTCAAGGCGTGCGTTGAACAGTGGATATACTCGCGATCGTCATGGCAACCACATGAACGGCGATGAAAAATCTCGGTTAAGTACTGTACTCGACACTACCGCAATGAACAAAACCAAAAAAAAAACCGCGCAACCGGCGGCAGCAAACCAAGCACTAGCATCTGCGAACCAACTTTCCACGGTCAACAGCAAACGCACCACGAACACCAATGGGAGAATTGGCGAAACAGAAAAAATAACGCGTCTTGCGTATCACGCGTGTAAGGCAAAAAAAAAACATGTTTAAGAAATTATCAACCACCGTCGTCGTAGGTACGCGGCTACAGCTGTGTGCAGCGCTAGGGGCCGCTTGGGAATTCACCGTTTGCGACCGTACCAAAATCGCGAGCAATCCCCAACCCGGGTGACTCCTTCCCGTGCCTCCACCAAGAGATGGAGCGCAAAAGGCAAACGAAACAGAAAGCACGAACGAAAACGAAGCAGTGTGGAAGAGGAAGAAGCAAAAGCGCGCACACGAAACCTTGCGTACCCTTTCGGTGAAGGGGTGGTACTAGACGCGCCACAATCTCACATACAAACTCGCGCGACAGTGCGGAGGGCGGCTTAAGTTGATCCACCGACTGACGGATGGGGAGGGAGCTTAAAGGTACCGAAGAGGAGCATTCGTGCATCCTCACCCGAATGAGACAGTGCTAGCTGCTCCTAGACGACACAAAGTCTGCCTCAACTGTCCGGCAGTTGGAAATAAACGAACGGTGTCCATCTTGGACCCTGATCCCCATCCCTGATTCCTGAGAACACTAGTGACCCTGGCGAACTTGGGTGCAGGTTCGCTGAACTACTTTTAAAAAATATTTTACACTACACTCTAGGTGGCCCACTGGGACCTCTGTTACATCGACACAAGACACGGCTACGGTCACAGCGTACCGGTGACAGCGCGCATTCAAAAACTCACGAGTAAGCACACCAGTTTCACTGCCAGATGCAGACGGAACAAGCACACGCTAAACCAGCTTCAGCGACGTACAGCACCGTGACCCCAACCGGCACTCGGGGAGGAAGGATACAACTCCATGTACGGACACCGACCGTGCCTGCGACGCACAACACGTTTACGCGACGGTTCGCACGCAGAGGAAACGACACAGAGTCGGACTACTGGCAGGACCCGGGCGAAACACCACACCACCACCGTTCTGGTTGAATGGTCGAACGCAACTGCCAGAAACTCGCGGCGTGCAAAGGTACCACCGCGGACGCGATTCACGAACTCGGCGCACGAACTTCACTTCACTGGCCTACTACTATACCACCACTACTACCGATCTGGCTCTGCCGCGGTACCTTGCACGCGCGGTCGATGCTGCAAGCGGTTCTGATCTCCCGAGCCGTGCGAACTCAGCGCGTACTCGGCCTATCCCAGGAGTATGCTCCCATGTAATTGTACGCGCCAACATAAACTCGAGCAGCACGGTCGCGACTTGCTCGGATGTAAACTCCATCGCCAGCAAAACAAGAGAATGAGATCTAGTAGACACAGATGGCCTGTGCGTGTAAAGTCGCACGTGCAAAGAGCGAGAAGATGCTTGGAGCTAGTGAGATAGAGAAATCTAAAGATAGCAACGGATTGGCCAGAAAGAGTACGCAAATCGTAACGGTTTACACTGAACCATATGTTATTTTTTCGATGAGGTTTTAACGGTTCGTTGGGGCGCATTTTAAAATGTAGGCTTAGTCGATGGGCCACAAGAAGTATGTTCCTTTTTTAACAAGTACATCCTTGCGAAAATACTGTACACCTTGTGTCTGATTCTTGCACAGAAGTAACGAGCAATATTTTGAAAACCATCGCTGCTCACCACGCTGCTGCTGCACATGCGTTCGAATTTAATGTTTGGGCTGCGTACTTCGGAACGAATACCGGTTCTTTTTCTTTTTGTCTCGAAAACGAGAGCAGTGACACTCATTCTCCCGAATACACTGCCGCGCGGCTGCGAAGGGTTTGCCGGTAGAAACTCTTCGAGAAAACACGAAAAATCACATGGTGTGCCACCCGATGTGGCCGCGACTTCGAGTTTCCATTCATACCGGTTTTCGCTGTGCACCGGTGCCGACGGTGTTGGCGTCCCTTTCGTTTTATCGTAAAACCCACGGCTGCTGGCCTCTGCCCTATTCGTTCCCTTTTGTGGCCGTGCTTTATCTCGCCGCTTCTTTCACGCGGTCAGTTATCACTCGGTCCGCTGTCTTGCACGTGATCGGGTGTTTTAATCCCATCGCGGTTAGAGGAGTCAAATCTCGGCTGCGGAAGTGGGGTGGTGCGGCCACCAGTTTCATTCATTCATGCGGTGCCATGTGCTGCTGTTGCTGCTGCTGCGCGGGGAGTTGTTTAACCCGGCACCAGCATTACAAACTTTGAAGGATTTTGACGGAACTGGAACGTTAAAATCCCACCGGAATGGGTTAGCATGTTCACCCATTCGGCTCTTTAAACACAGGCTACCGACTAAACGGCTGCGGCAGGATCAATCGAGTGAAGGTCTGAGATTATCTAGATCGCGTAAAGTAGGTTAAACTTCCCGTTGGGGCATGCGTGTGCGTTTGTGTGGGACCCGGTGCGAACGTTTGCGATTCTGGCGGAATTTATCGTAGGTTGTAAATGATTCGTTGCGCACCGTATGCCATCTTGGCTATTAAAGAAATCCGAAATTAAACGGTTATCGAATGAACCATGGCACGCCTCGCTGAAAAGAAAATGAGATAGCGAAGATAAAACGTATTGCCTCCGGTAAGAGCTAAGTACTTGTATAAAATTTCTAGATGAGCTCATTCCTGCAATAAAACCGAAAATCACACGCGTGTTCGATAAAGACGGCCAATAAAACACAATACCATATTCAGCGCAAGACGTCGTACCGCCCGCGTACCTACCTCCATTGTTGCGCTGGAGCCTACTTAAAGCAGCCCACTTTTTGGAATTTGCAAAACCAAAATCCCCCAACGACTCTTGAGGCATTCAAAGTATCCTAAGTTGTAAATCGCCCATGGTCGTATCGGGACCGTTTTTATTATCCTCGTCGAAGGTACAGACGCTTTACAGCGACCCGTCGGGCTCTGAACAGCACGAAATGTGGACGGCCCGACTGCCACTACTTTGTAACGGGGTGCTTTGGGACCTCTCGGCCTTGACGCAATGACGAATCGAACGTCACGAGCACACCGCGGGTCGCGCGGGAGGCCACCTTTCACTCGTAGACTTCATCTCGCATCTTCGATCTCGCCTGTTGGCGTGAAGGACCCTACCAATCTGCGTCACGATGTTTTGCGGTGTTGTTGAGGCCCCCAAGTGTTTGAAGTTTGCGAACGACGCTCTACACAACGCGTTTGCTGTGGAACTAAACACAACACGGGTAAAAAACACACATCTCGCCCCATTAGCCTCAGCACATTGGCCACGCCAAACGCATTGGATTCAATTTGGAGGTACCATGAAAAGAGAGACAGAAATAAATGGAACAACGTGTAATAGACTTGTACTCTTGGTAGCACCTTAGGTAACCACCAGTTTGCTTCCTACCGGGGGTCCGTTCGATCTGTTCGTCGTGGAAGACGTTCGATTTGTCTCGCGCTGGTACGCGTTGTCCCCGATGTCGCTCAGCTTGCTACGATCCACGATCACCACGATACGCCACATCGAACAGCGGCGTCTGGTAACTTCTTGACTTCATGAATTTTTATGTCATTACATCAATTACATAATGTGCAACCGCAGCGATCGTTAAAAGCTGAACACCAACGGAACTTGCGAATTCGCGTATAGAGTGCCACAGCACACCCAGAGAAAGGAGGAGGAGGTATCGCATACCATCAAGCATGAATTTTCAAGATTCAATCACGGTAAACGTTTATGTACGATCGAAAGAAGACAGAAAGAAAGTCGACGTTGACGTAACGCTCTAGGACCGCCCGTTGGATATGTTCACTGGCCAACTGGTCTCATTCACCGTGAGCTTTATTCTCCCGCGGCAACGCCAAATCGAAGCAAAAATGGTTTGAAAAGAAAACGAAATAAATCGACAACCGCGGCGGCGCGCGACGTATCTGCCACTTTAATCGCGTACCGCGTGCGAAGCGAATCGCCGAGGCCCCACACGAGCACGAGCGCGGTTGGTTATTGTTGGTGCATTCTCCTCCTCCCTTTCCCTAACCCTAATCCGACCCTGTCGCAACCGATCCACGGTGAGCTGCCGAGACGTCCGGTGACATCCAGCTCCAGGGTTGGACGGTGCGGGACTCGCGATACATGTACATGTCGTCGGCCCGGTTCAAGAACTCCTCCTTCGACCGGGCGAATTTTCATTGACAACTTTTCAGCCACGATCGATGAGTAATGCCCCTGCTGCGCCAATGCAGTCGTCGCCTGCATGACGGATGAAGAGCTGGGGGAGAAGAAAAGAGAAAAAGGCTAAACGTAAACGTGATGTGACGGTGCGCGTGGTGCGTGGTCCGCGAAACCCCGCGGTAAGGGCACAATTTGAATTTTATTAATTTGTATGTTAAATATCGAGGGAGAGAGAGAGCACGCTTGCTGCTGCCCACCGTGAAGGTAATCCAACCTTCTTTCGCAAAGGTGCATGCCTTGGTGAGAAATCATCAAAAGGTGATTTTTGTTACACCACGAACGGCATCACACAAAATGATAAGCAATATAATAATGTTGTTTTATAAATCTACCGTTTCGTACAAAAGATGGTAGGTAGAACGAATTGAAAGGACTTCTCCACGATGGACTTCTCCATGCCATGATCGGTCATCAAGTTTCGCTGGCATAAATGTAATAATACCACACCGATTCAAATAGCATACTGACTTTTGCCTTTATTACAACAGATGATGATGATGTCCATTGACCAACAAAGCATGTTCCAAAATAAACACAGACCGTCTGAGGTTAATGGGCACGCGTTAGTTTGTTCGCGACACGGACTTACAGTTAACCGAAGCAAAAGCTCCGCTTCGCCGGTGGCTTCTCCGTCCGAACTCAAAGTCGGGTGTACCGGTCCTCCCCTTGAATGGGAGGGCGGCGTGCAGCGGCTCGCATAAACAAGCGCAAGCCAAAGCCCGGCCGGCCGGTCGCCCCTCAGTAGTCGTCTCCACGGGACACAACTTCCTTGCACGTCGGACGCAGCATGATCGTGTGCTCGTACTGGGCCGTGTAGCTTCCCTTGACGTCGCACAGCGGCGGGTACGCTTCCACGATGCCCTTGTCGCAGAGATCCTTCAGTGCCATCTGGTACTTGGTGGCGCCGGCCCGGTCCAGCCAGCGCTTGCAGAACGCAAGCGTGCCGAAGTTGCGCGAGATTACGCCGAGCAGCTGTTTGGACGACTGCAGTCGCAGAGGCACGATCGGGGCGTCAAAGTTCTTCATGTAGTGAGAGGTGTCCATGTCGTCGTGCACCACGCCCCGGCCGGTCGAGCCGAACGTTTCGATCGCGTAGAACTCGTTCTCCTCCATGCGCGTCGTCTCGCCGCCCTTCACGATCGGCACCGTCTTGCCGGCGTGGATCCGGTACGGGCTGATCGAGTGGCCGTTCAGGTTGCGGATGCTCTTCACCTGGTACGTTTTGCCGTCCAGCTCCACCTCGTACGATTCCATCACCTCCTGGATGGCGGCCCCGATGTCGCACAGCCTCACGTCGATGCCGGCCTCGCGGATTCCCGCCTCCGTTGCCTCCTTGACCGCCTGCAGCAGCTTGTCGTACTTCGGGTTGAACGACAGCGTGAACGCGCAATCGATAATGCGACCCTTAATGTGCGTGCCGAAGTCAATCTTGGTCACATCGTCGTACAGCAGCACCGTCGGATCGCCCGCATTCGGCGTGTAGTGCGCCGCGCAATGATTCCTCGAGCAGCCGGTCGGGAAGGCCAGGCCCGCCTCCAGCCCCTTCTCGCCGATGAGACGTCGGGCCGTGTTCTCCAGCTCCTCGCAGATCTCGATCATCGTCATGCCGGGTTTGATCCACTTCTGCATGTACTGGCGCGTTTGCCGGTGCGCTTCCGCCGCCTGTCTCAGCTCGTTGTAAATGTCCAGGTGCATTCGATCCAGGGCTCGCTTTTCCTCGCTCGTGAATCGGTCCTTCGCCGTCGTCGAATCCGGATACTGCATGATCTGTCCCTCGGGGAACTTGCCGTCGGGAAACTGTTCGGAAATCGGAACCGACGGGGCCACCAGCTTATCGGCAGCCTTCTTTTTGTTCTTCTTCTTCTTCTTTTTCTTCGCTCCCTCTCCGGTGGCACCGGCTGCCGCTGCGTCATCCTCCTCACCATCGTCTTCGCCATCCGGCTCCTCGCCTTCGACCGATACTTTACTGGCCTTCTTGGCCTCATTGGCCTTATCTTCAGCCTGCCGTTCTGCTAAAGCCTCGCGCAATACTTCCGCCTCCTCCTTCTCGGCAGCTGCAATAGTAAAGAATGAGGGCGAGTAAATCACTCCAGAGTTAAAGGTACTGCGTACATTGTTGTGGATCAAAAACAGAACAAAACAACACATAACCTCACTAAGACGGACGAACCAATGCAACCGCGATACGCGGCGCATGCAAACAAATGATAATTACAGATTCTAGTGAAAAACCATGCGAGGAGAAAGAACATCCCCTGTCCTCTTGTGAATCATCGTGCAGGCAAACATTTGCAACCTTTGCGCAACACCAAGTTGGCGGGCATACCTGATTTTTTCGGCTTCTTGTTTCGCTTTTTTTTCTTTTTTCCTTCGGGCACATTTTCGTCCACCACCTCGTCGGTGGCATCCTCTTTGTCCTCGAGGGTTTCAGCAGTTGCCTCGACGGGGTCCGGTTTTGTCTCGACGGCCGCCATTTTCAGCGTTTTTACTTTCGTCTCGGTGCACGACCAGAAATGTGTGACTTGAGCGGTGCGGACGGTCGGTGGTGTTTTGCCAGTTTCTTTTGCTTCGCACCTGTCTTCCTACCAACGGATGTGTGACGTTTGTTTGACGTTTCAACTACAGTGCTTGAACTGCAATTCCAAAGCTGTGTAGTTTGATTATGGCATCGTCAACTATAAATTTACAGTTCGACAAAAAATTATCCAAATTGCGGTTTCTGTGCGCTAAAACAGTACCTACAAAGTACCTTTACTTGTAATTTTGCATTACGATCTGCATTCCAATACCCTTCTTCCTGTACTGGCGTTGTTGAGTTTTGCTTGCGTTCCAAAGAACCTATTGTCCGCCATTCTAGGAACGGATTGGTAGGTGTTTCACGGAACTCGCAACACTATTCCGCATTCCCTGTTTTTGTTGGTAGCCAAACAGCATTGTTTACCTGGTCATATCTGGAGTGTTTTAGATTTACATCCGGGGAAATAAAGTGTTTTAAACAAAAAACCAACCACTATGCAGGACGATATGGGTAAGAGTTTAACAGTTGCTTGAATGTTTAACTTGGCGATGTTTTTAATGTCTGTTTGCCCTTTCCAGAAGGCACGCATTCGGAAGATTCCGGAGGAGAACATTTGGTGAAGCAAGGATCGCCGCTGCGAGAACAGGATCGCTTTTTGCCGATTGCTAACATTACCAAAATCATGAAAAAAGGCATTCCATCGAATGGGAAAATAGCAAAGGACGCCCGGGAATGCATACAGGAGTGCGTTTCGGAGTTCATATCGTTCATCACGTCGGAGGCCAGCGATCGGTGCCACATGGAGAAGCGCAAAACAATCAACGGGGAGGATATCCTCTGTGCCATGTATACGCTAGGATTTGAAAACTACGTCGATCCTTTGAAGCTCTACCTAAACAAATATCGTGAAGTATGTGGGAGATTGTGTTTCCATGGATTTAATACATTGTACCTTATTATATGAACTGCTTTTTTCGCTAGACTGTTGCAGCCGAACGACCAGAGGAGCCCAAAGAACCACAGCCGGTGCCAGGTAAAGATTGACGCATCTTCAACTTTTTATTCATCGTTGGTCATAACTGTTTATTGAATCTCTTTTCCCGACTTTTTCCAGACCAGAATCCTACTCCTAGATTCCTTTTGCCGGCAACCTTCGGCAATACAGAAATCATTTATCAAACGGAAGCAGGCGAGATTTTGTACAAGAACGAACCGTATGAGCGTTTCTGAGAAGACTTTTTTTGCAAACTAATGTATGTCAAGGTGTTTCTTTATGTCCAATAAACTCTCTTGGTTCTCCTTTTGAAGCCGATAAATTTGTTCCATTTTAGCTTCTTTCCGTGTTTGTACCTCAGTTAGTGTGTCTATTCTGTTACACAGCGTTTGAAGCAGGGACATGATAGACACTTCTTCATCCGGATGGGCCTCTAAACTCTCGATCTCTAACTTGATCGGGGCAGAAACCGACTCTTCTTCTGTCTGTAGATCCAACTCTTCCAAATCATACTTTATGCTTGCACCGTCTTCGTTCGAAACATCATTTTGGCTTCGAGGGTCCTGTGCAAGTTCAAAAATCGCAACGTTGCTTTCACGGGCTTCGGCTATGTCCTGCGATACATCCAGGATTTGCTTGATTTGTTTATTGAAGGCGCAGTCACGCTCAGGATTGACTACGTATGTTTTGAAGAGGAAGTTCCACTTGCTGTGACAATGCGCCGCCGATACATTGATTCCTTGGTCTTTCAGTTTGTCTGACACGATGTCCCACACTTGTTCCTCGTCGTCGAAGGGATTGTCGCGGGAATGTTCGATGGTAGTTTTGTACTCATTGAGAAACGTATGTATTTCTTCCCGTTTCCACATCTTGGGAGTCAATTTGCGCATCATTTTGATGGATTTCATTATTTTGTTTGTGGGTTCCTAGAAGAATGATACAAAATATTAGAATTCCAAGGGATGTATCGCAACTTCGGCATTGAGGTCGTTTTTTCACTCACTTGACTTGACTTGACTCAAAATTTCGAGTCAATACGATTGTTTAATAACTGAACGACGATGCAAAGTTTTCCCGGCGATCCTACCATCAGGCGGTCATTATGAATAATAATAAACAATCAACACGCCATGGACTCATCAACGTGACAAATCAACAAGTCATTAAGCAACGTGAAAAAAAACCGATTCCGAGTTTGGTCCCAGTTGAAACGGTTTTGGTCCCACGTGAAACGGTTTTGGTCTGACTTAGAACCGGAGTTTCACTAAAAAGTACCACCTGCGTTGCCCGGTTCTCGGTTAGCGTGTAAACCCGTTCAAGTAGGACCAAACCCGGTTTGGAGGAGGACCAAAACCGGTTCAGCTAGGACCAAATCCGATTCAAGTGAGGCCATTTTGCTGACCTCTCACAACTCATCTCACCGCTATTAGACGCTTTTGAGATCTCACTCTGGGAGAAAACCAGGGTTGATGAAGCATCATGAGCGTGAGACATGACAGAAATTCACTTGTGCTGGGTATTTTTTCGG
Organism: Anopheles atroparvus; assembly: GCA_914969975.1. Taxonomy (NCBI): domain Eukaryota; kingdom Metazoa; phylum Arthropoda; class Insecta; order Diptera; family Culicidae; genus Anopheles; species Anopheles atroparvus. The sequence continues at coordinate 9,477,168 of CAJZCY010000003.1, read as the reverse complement.
AACCATGTCGCGGTTTTACTGAATACAGAATACTGATCCAGTTCCGGAAAAATTATTCGGGAATTCCATTAACATCGAGTGCATTTTTGATGCGATGATTTTGCGGTGTTTTATTTAAAAACGTCGTTAAACATACAAACATTACAGCGTATTGAAAGAGTGAAAACAAACAGGGACCAAATTACTTATATATGAAACAAAAAAATTAAGAATTGACAAAACCAGTTGAATATCCTTTAGAATCACTTTATTTTTATTCTATATATGCTTTGTAATGAGAATGATATATAGGTATAATATAAAATCAAATCTATATATGTATAATAGTTAACAAAAAAGTTTTTTTTCGTCATTATTTCATGTATCATTATTTTCTTCATTTTTATTCAGTTTTGTTCTGTCTTTTTTTTTTTTTGGGTGTTTGGTTTTCTTCCTTATTATTTTTTGTAAAAATGAGACAACAAACGCAACATACTACGCCTGAAGATCTCATTTGTCAACAATTAATTACTTCAGTATATAACTCTATTTACTTGCCCTTTTACTTCGCGTTTCATGTTGTGTGTGTATGTTCGTGTCAGTGTGTCGGACTGTGTCAGCATGTATATTTCAATGCATGCATGCAGCAATGTATATTCAATGTATTTTGTTATGTTGGTGTACAGGCGTGTTTGCTTCTCCCTTCTGTTTTGTTGTTCTGCTGCAATGCAAAGCCGCCATCCTAATTAAGTTTGTGTACTTTAAAAATTTTTACATTCAGCTCGAATCTGCACTAAGAGTGTCATTTGGTATTTTTTGTTGTTGCTAAATTTCAGTTTCTTGTTATGCACCGAATTTTCCTGACACGACAAACCACAAACCCACTATCTCCGCTCGTCATGCATTTGTCGCCTCGCTTCGCAACGAGTCGCTTACGTTAACTGTTTTTTAAACTATACTCATCCGGTACATTTTTGGTACACAAACGTGAACCAATGAGACAAAATGGAAACACAGAACATTTTCGCTGCCCGTGCAATATTCAGTAGCTTCACGTGGAAGCCGTTTGATGAGCGACTTAGAAAACCAAAATGAGAAATCATTGTAAAGATATCAATACTACTTGAATGATACTTAATGTGCTTGTCTTTACGATTTTTGGATGGACAACATATCAATTTATTCCTGTTTGGTAGCAGCAGATGATCTGAACTCATCCTTTTTTTTGTAATTTGGTTACGTTTCTTCCCGTTTCCTTCCCTCATGCGGATGACATGGATTTCCCATTCATGTTTTATATTTAAAATTTAATTTCTACAATTTTCAAAGAGCTTAACTGTTTTTGCATTTATTTGTTTGTTTCTTGTTTCACTCTATTAATTTCCGTTCTTTAAATAACTATTTTCGTTTACATTATTTATTGCTTTGTTTAAAAACTTAAGTGAACGTTGCTTGAAAAATGTAGGTGTGTGTGTGTGTAGAACAAATAAAAAACAGGATCGAGTGTTGATTTGGTTTGATTGTTTTATGTTCTGTTGTGTGAGACCTTGCTGTTTTAAGCTCCTCGTCCCTTCCGGATGAAGAAGTGTTGGTGTGCAGGTATGGCTAACTCTGGCGCCCTGCAAGGTTTAAACTTTCAGATAGCTTCGATCCCAGCTACAGGTTTGTCGTGACGCGTGAAATAAAAAAAGCCATTCAAACGCTCACCGGGTTAATATACTATTGGGCGAAACTGTAGATAGAGGATTAACGCTACTATCCTGCTTTGTGTTTAAATCCTTAGTATGATATTGTTTCTGGCCTCCAACAAAACACAACACCATTGCATTGGTGCACAAAATATGTGTTTCGTGGGTCCTACGTCTGTTGTACGAAAGTAGCTATGCTGTTTGTTGCCTCGAGACAATTCGATGTGGATCGCTTTCGCTTCACTCGGGGGTCCATGAACTGATGACACGGGCAACGTGCGCGGGCAAGAAATGCACTACGAACGGAGCCGTGGCCTTTTCCTGTCCCGGGAAAGCACACCGTCTTGCCTTCTTCCATGGTCTTGTTCGTCATATCTACAAAATCGAAGATTCAACATTATGCTACACTGCCTGGCCAGCTACCGGTCCCCGACATTCTGCACAAGCTTCAGCAACTCTTTAGCAAACGCTGCGCGTGTTGCCGACTCTACACTAACACCCTCCGGCATCGGCGAATAGGCTAATACTTCCCTTCCGTCAACCGCAATGAACAACTTATTTAAGGGTATGTTTTAGCAGTTTTACTTTTATTTAAATTTGGGTTTGTGTTTAATGTTATTTTGAAGCACATTGTTCTCGATAAACTGGAAGTCTAAAAGCGTTTGGTTTTTGTTTGTTTGTTTGTTTGTTTTTATGTTTGTTTGTCTTTATCTCATTTTGTGATGTCGGCTCGTTTGTTCTTCTTCTCCGCTTCACTCTGCAGCATCAGCCCGTACGTCTGCCCTGGTTGTCTAGGTATCTAACGGTATGTTTAAATGTTCGTTTGTTAGCGACCACGTTCTTGGTGCACGTTCGGGGCAATGGTGGCTTCCTAAAACTGGCTTGGACAATCGATTTCTTTGCAGAGTGCGTTCCGCACGGGCCTCATTTTCGAACATCAAATAGGATCATTCCATTCCGCTTCGGTACATTACTTAATCGGTACAATATCGACGGCAATTTATCGCTACGGTGATGCTTTACTGATACAAAAACTAAACAATATACGGTGTATAACAATCAACGAATGGTAGATTTTGTTTTTTTTTTGCTCCTTCCATTACTATGCTAGCGCAGCGCTTGACCATCGATCGGTAGGCTTGCTGCGATCTCACCCGGCATCGATCGAGCGGGAAATCAAACCGGTTCCACAAACAAGTATTGCTGCTCGGAACTGATAAAGGAAACAACAACAACACTATGTATTAATAATGCGCCAGGTGCTCTCCACATATGTCGCACCACGTGCGGTGCCACGTGCAGTCGCCGGCTGAGAAGCCGACGCCGTTTACGCCCACTCTGTCAATTATCAGTTAAGAACAAAAATATCACATCTGAAAATGGTGACGAGGTTTTTTGTTTTACAATGTTCCTTCCCTCCGTTTACGCCTAGAAAACTACAAACCAATGCAACAATGCCTTTCCTCGCCTCGGCGTGATCCTTCCAGCGCTCTGTGTTTCATGCTTTTTCCGCCAGTCTGTCTTTTTGTTTTAATTTTTACCAGCTGCTCCGACTCGTCCTTCTCGTTCCGTTAGTTTATGTTATTGTTAATATCATTTTGTTTACCTTAATTCAACACCTTAGCACTATGTTTTAATGGTAGTGGATGCCAATCGTATGAACATATACATTCGAAACGGCGAATGTAACGATAAAACTAGCATGGCTCCTCCTGTTTCCCCTGCTTCAGCTCAGCTCTACCTTCTGGCTCCTCTGGCAACAGATAACGATCCAATCCGGAGTAGATTGATGGCAGCAAACTAGATATTTTTATTCAATGCAAACAGCGCATGAAAAGTGAATGCGAAGGAAAAGTGTGAGTGTGTGTGTTTTTATTTCTTGCTTCCAACAGTGAGAGGAACACATTTTTTCTTCTTCTAATGTTTCATGTTCTTCTACAAACATGGTGAAGCTAACGCGATATGTAACCAAGCAATAGAACGACTGCAATGTTTGTTTTTTTTTTGTCCTGCCCCTCATCCAGTATGCCGTCCCGATCTCTCCTTCTTCCACTTTCTGTGGCCAGGTCTGCTTTTACTCCAGCGCATCCTTGTTTAGTGTCGCGCGGCTTGATTTGCTCTACATGCTGCTGCTGGTTAAGATTAAATGATTTTATTTATTTGTTTCTTTTTCCCCTCACTTATTTTTTTGCTGCTGCTACCAACTGGCTTACCCAATAAGACTAACATTTACCGTAATTCTTAGAGCTACGTGATGTTATATGTTTTGTTTGTTTGTTTGTTGTTTTTTTTTGTCCTTATTTATGCAATCTTTTCATTATTTTAGAATAAACCCACCCGTCTGTGTGTGTGTGTCGTGGGCGTTCTCTCAAGCGTATATCGTTTTATATTTCTGCGAAAAACGGGATTTTGTTTAGTAACATTACTATAATGTTTGACTACACTAGCTTCAACGTAGATGTGCGCGTGTGTGTGTGTCTATTATTTGCAATGTTTGTTTTTTTTGTTGCACTTTATAGGTTATGAACAGCCAAGTAAAAACCAAAAAACCATCCAATTTGTACAGCTCATTTTGTTTACATTAAAAGTGCTGCTCGAGCATGGGCACGATCGGTCGATCGCTCTTTATTAACTTGTGTGTCGATGTACGGACACACGTCTAGACGGGGGGAATGCTCAACGAGTGTCGACGGGGAATTTGGCTGTTGAACATCCTTTATGTTGGACTTTCGGAAAAATGACGTCTGGAAAAATTTAGATGAGAAGCGGCCTTAGCATGCCCGCGAAGCCAAGGGATGATACAAATTGACTACTTTCTGTGTTTGTGAGTTGCGCAGAGACCCACGCACAGGGATAAGGTATTCATCGGAAAGTGTTCGAGAAGCGCGTTAGCTTTATTCTGTTCCGACTGTGTTGCGCCTGGAGATATTGCCATGTAGCCCAAGAAAAGGGGGCTACAGATGGGCTGAAATGTTTCATCAGTAGGTAAGTGATCTAGTTAGGAAGATTTGTCCAACGTTTATTTTGCCGCGATCCCCGAAGCCGTGTGGAGTGGTCAGTACTCCACCATGTTTCTGTGTGTTTTTGTTGTTGTTCATCAAAAGTTTCTCGTGCCACGTCTTGCCACGATGGACCAGACCGGATGTACATTCGCTTTCAACTAGCATCACTTCTGCTCACCAATGGACGGGTAAAATCATCGTTCTTCTGCGCACAACGTTCGGTCCAGCGAAAGATCCTCCGAATCGTAAGTCTTGTGGCGCTGGACGCAAAGTGGTTCACAGACCCTCCGATTCCCGGAGCGTCCAAGATTTTTTTCTCTGGCTCTCGGGTTTATGCTCCTCAGGCAATTCTAGACCTGCCCTGGCTGGATTAACTAACTCTGTGTTGTGTAATTTGTTGTTTTGTTTTGTTTCGTTTCTTTAACAGCCAATTGTTAGACAAACACTCACACACGCCTTTTCTATCGCCAATCGTGCAATATTTACAAATGTAACCATTAATGCCTACTAATAATTAGCAAATTGTGTAACGTGAATAACAATTGTGTATGCTTCGTTTGCATTCTGCTGCGGTCAGGTCGTGCGGCCATTTTGTCATGCTGGCCAACCATGTATTGTTAGATGCGGGGTTTCGTGGGTTTGCTGGTGCTCATTCTTCCCTCTCGTTTATAATTTAATAACTTTCGCTTGTCTTTTTCTTCTCTCTGGTTTTGCTGCTGCTTGGTGGTAGTCGTTAATAAGTTTTCCCTCTCGTTTTTTTCCCTATTCAACTTTCAACAGTGTTCGTGAACGCATCAAGCAATCAACAAGTAGAAGAGCAGAAACGAAACCGAGTCGTAATGGAAAAGCCATGGCCTGCCGGCGATCCCGGGGGGGGAGGGCAAAAGGCGACCGGCTGCCCGAGCGGTAGCCTCTATATTATGGCTACCTTCTACATTTCTACACAGCTTTGCTTACATTGAAACGCCGAACGCCGAAAACAAAAACATAACAGTAACAACAACAGCATACACGTCTCAAACGGATATGTATGATTTCTTTTAAGTCCTCCCCTACCAAGCAGATCGAAAAGCAGTGGCAAAACATTTTGGAACCATTTCGCCACTGATTTTGAGTGTGTTTATGTGTGTATTGGTTGGTTTTATTAGCTAGCAATTGACTTTTAACCTCTAAATGCAACGCATGGGAAATGTTTTTTTATTCTGAGAAGAACGAATTAACTGAAGAAAGGGCTTTTGTTTCGTTTCTTAATTGCTTTCTAATTTCTTGTAATGCTCGGTCCTGCTCTCATGTCTGTTATCGGTGTTCCCTGTCTGTAGTGCGAATAAAATTAGTTCGATGTTGCGATGTTGTAGTCCGTAACGTTCAGATGAATTGTAGGTTTGCATTTGAATGGTATGCATTTATAGTTGCGCCAAATGCATTGACATCGATTATGCACCCTGCGTTGCTGCTGGTTGATTTTTTCTTTTGTGTTTTTTTTTGTCTATACTTTTTAATGTTAGCGCTTCCTCCCAGCACCCTGGTGGTTTTGGTTTGATTTGTTAATATTTTATTCACTACGATGCACCAATGCTCTTCCTGACTGATCTTCAATAAATTAAAAAGTAAAAGAAGAAAACCTTTCAAAAATTTGTTAACATTTCATTTTATTATCTTTGTTTTTTTCCTTTGTTTAAGTATTATTTAATGTTTTACGTGTCCGTGTGGTTTCTCTACGCGTTGTTACATGTTTCATTGTAGTTGTGTGTGTGTGTGAGTGTTTTTGTATGATTTTTTCCTGTTCTGTTTGTTGTCTGTAAGAGCCACTGATATCTTTCCTAAAGAGTTCGGTAAGCCAGTCAGAAACGGTTTGCTCGCTGGTACGCATACATTACTTCCTCTCCAATGGCGTTCATATTCTTACAATGCGACTTCAAATGCGACGCATGACATCCGTAGCATCGGCCTCATCTGCTGCTGTATCGGTTGAGTCGCTGAAGAAAGGGTAGCTGCTAAAAATGTGTCCGTCATTTCTCTTCCCGCTAGGCCCACAATTGTTCCACAGCTCAACAGAATTCGTTTGATTGAGGGCTAATTTTCCACCTAGAAAATTGTCTTACAAAACCATCCGGTTCAAGTACCTGTTTGGTATTACATCTTTTAAAAAGGGAATGCATTACAGATCTTGTTTTTTTTCCTGAAACCATCACATTTTCAAAATCGACACTCATGATCAGGTAAAACATCTGCTACGTGCTGCAATTTCGAAAAACACAAAAACAATCTCGCAAGAATACTAGTGCGTTTGTATGTTTGGTTGTGGTCTTACATCGAAACATAATTCCAATCGTTCTACTAAAACACGGCAAACAAATTCACACCAAACCACCTTCGTTACCTTTTTGCTAGCTTCGACTGCCCGTTGGGTTTTCACTGGCCGCCCTTCTGGTACAGGTTGCTGCTGTTCGATGGCTCGATACCGATAGCTACTGCCCCTGCTAGCGCCTGATGCATGGTATCCACTCGAAGAAGCTGCGTGTTGGGCCGTTCTGTGTCGCTTACTGTCGCTCTACTAATGTGGTTAATTCTCAAGTTCAATTCTTGTTACAACTATTGAACTCCAGGTCTCATAATCCACCCTATGCAAGGGATGGAAAAACGAAACAGCCAATTGGTTTAGTCTTAGCTCGCAAAAAGATATCACTGAATGCTGCAGAACATAGAGTTCCCAAAGGGCTAGCAATGCACTAAGCCAAGCAAATTGAAACAACGAAATTCCCTGTGCCCTGAAGTCCTGACGCTCGGAAAATTCGCTTGATCGTCGTGGGAGTGGCAGTTTCACCTGTGCGCTCTTTAATCTTGGGTAATGGTTAGCCAGAAACGATCGCCTCAAACGTGTGGAATCTCGCAACATTCGACTGACGAATAATGGAATAATGGTTTGGGACTCGAAGAAATGTAGATAGTTGTGTGTAATAGTAGTAACAGTAGAAAGCTGTGGTTTTCGTAGTACTGGATGTGTGGTAGCGTTATGGGGATGTCTGAATTTCTGGGCATAGCTCGATGGCTCTTACGCGACGTTAGGATGTTACCTTCACTAGAATTAGTAATTCATTATAATCCTATTGTTTTATTACTTCTTTGTTTTTAAATGTAAATGCCTTTTTGTCTAAAATTGCTCCGTCTATTTCGGTTGCTCCTTGAAAGATGCCGCCCAATCGGAATGTAGTTTAAAAAAAGTTAATGAGAAAGAGGGCTTGGAATTTGCTGGTCCATCCGCTCGCATCTACGATAGTGTGTGTGTGTGCTTAGAATAGTAGTAGTAGTAATAGGAGTACTTGTTGTAGGAAAATAGTAGATTCATAGGTCTAAGTGAAGTAACAATGCTCGATGGCTTAGGGTTTGTTAAATTTCATGCTGGATGATTTTCTCGTATTGTTTAACGTGTCTACTAGCCTTTAACCTGTCCTCCGCCACTCTCGTCAATTTGTCCTCCTAGATTGTTGCTTTTGCCTTGCCGTTGTTCTAACTGTTCTAGCGAGCTCGCGTAAAAGACAAGTTTGATGTTTTGTTAGACGGTTTGTTCGTTTGCTCTGCTTAAAAGCTGCAGTTTGCTCGCTTTCCGTGATGGAGCGTGTCATGATTTGAAAAATCGATCGCTTAAAGTGGATTAAAATCTAGATGGCGATCTTTTCCTCCTCAACCGCTCCTCTAGAATGCTGCCGTACGTAGAAAGAGCTAAAGAGATTTGTTTAGAAGTCGTCCTCTTCGCTTCTGAGTACAGTTTTTTAGAGCTCTTTTGTTTGCTTCGTTTCTGTTTTCGCTAGTTTTGCTTTACAACCTACCATCCTGCTGTAAGACGAATTATCTAGAGTTGGGTTTCGTTTATGCATTTTGTTTTTAGATAAATTTCATTTGAAATACAGGGTTTTACCATTGATGCCCATAAGGATTTTTTTCTGGTTGGTTATAATTTAAAATGTGTGTTTACTTCAGCTCCTACACGTTGTTTGATTCTTATAGATTCAATACTATAGATGCGAATATAGAACAGGAGTTAAAAGTCTTAAATGAAAATGTATGTTTGCGTTATAGATTTGATTTAGATGTTCTTTTTTTTTTTTGTTCGTTTTGTTATACTTTGTCCAGCGCTGAATAAACTACATCACGCCTGTTCTGTATATAAGTTGCATTCACAGAATCAGCTATTTCCATTCCTTGTCCCTGTCTCAGCCTATTTGACCCCCCCCCCCCCCCTCCAACCCCCTCAACTATTTTTCTTATAGCCTGAAGTTTTAATTAGTCCCTTTTCCATCTCCTACGCCAGTACCATCTCCGTGACCAGTTTAGCTCTTGCGTTGCCTTGCTACACTTTTCTCTCTCTCTCTAGCTAATCCTTCTTCCGCGGAAAACCATATCCATTGCAGTTAGTTTAAAAAGATTGGTTGTTGTTTATATACTTATTAGCTAAACCTTGTCTATCTGTATCACTTTCTCTCTTTCTATCTCGCTTGCTCGTTCACCGGCGCACCTCTGGCTTGCTGTTCCCTTTGTAACGCTCCGGTTTGCGCTGACCGTATCGATTGTTGGAACTGCACCGGGCATTGTGTGACCGTAGCTCGTCCATTTCATTATCTTTCAGATTTCCGACTGTCTGACCTCACGCGAGTGAACTGGCGGAAGTGAAGCGGTGGCGGCATCCGCTCGGGAAACTCCCACCCGGACCAGTGGCGGTCCATTTCGCGCTCCACCAACGGCATATTATTGTAACGATTGCTTTACGAGCATGCATACTAGAGTTTGCTTGGTTTCCTTTTTACGGTATGTTTGTGTGTCTATGTGTGTGTGTTTGTGTGTGCGTCTGTAGGGTTTTCTTTTCGCGTTAGAGCTCTCGCGTGCCACAAACCTCGCCCCCAACACCTTTGCCCGGGTTGAGGGTGGCTAATGTGAGCTCGGCCTGACGGCGTTGTGCAGCGCAGTTCCACGGCTTAGAACGGGCAGATCAGCACGTCGTACTCGAACATTAGCGAAACGGCGACGAACACGAAGTACAGCAAGAACATGGTGAAGCCCAGGCCTTTGTTCATTCGCCAGCGGAAGCAGGCTATCGACATGACGACGAACAGTAACATTAAGAACAGGATCGTGATCGAACACACCATGCCGACGGAGTTCACCTCCACCGGCTGGCCGTAGATGATGCCGTACAGCAGCCACGGGATGGGAAGGCTGCAATACGAGAAGCGAAAAACCGGAAATGGCGTCAGTTCTGGGCACGGTGGAATGCGCGCGTTTTGCCAAGAGAAAACGGTGGCAAATGGGCTCGATTCATTGGCATGGCAAAGCGAAGGTTCTCGGAACTTACCCCACTGTTACGTCGAAGATGTTACTGCCAACGGAGCTGGACACCGCCATATCGCCGAATCCTTTGCGAGCCACAATCACAGACGTGATCAGGTCAGGAATTGAGGTACCTGCTGCTAAAAATGTCAGTCCCATAACCTGATGAGTAAAAAAAAAAACAAAAACAAACAAACGAAAAACCCAGTGAAACAGTCAGCTAATGATAAAGGCACACTCTGCTGAAGGAGCATAAAGGAATCATTGGGAACGATTCGGGCTTACCTCCGCCGGAATTTCCGAGGTAATGCCGATAACGGTGGCCCACCACACCATAAGATACGAGTAGGCTGCTATCCACAGGATCGATCCGATGAAGGTGACGGGGAAGAACCGCTTGCCCCTTGGCGTTCTGGTGTCGGGAAGTGTTAGGTACAGGGGAAATAAAATTGGAGCTACTAGTAGGTAGGTTATTCGTTTCCTAGCACCCTTTGGCCACGACATGCTCAGTGCTTCTGGTGGTTCCTCTTCTAATTCGTTACCCTGTGAGGAATATGTTTGCAAATGCAATGTTAGTATGTTATTTATGCGAGTGGTTTTTGCTGTTGTTCATAAAGTTGCCAGTTCGAACTAGAAAATTGTGATGAATATTACTTTCTTTAACGAATACTTTATATAGAGTATTTTTTCTTTTTATTTTCTATCAATCCCAGTTGCATGCTGCCGTGAAGCCCGAATTGCGGAGCCTAAATTCCAAACCCTCTAATCGAGAAGAAGGTCAACCAACCTTGTTCAATATATTTGTCACCTTATCCCTGCAGTCCCTACGCTATCATCCTTTTCCCTCACATTCGTTATCGTACCGAAATGGTGAACAACCGCACGGGAAAGCAAATCTCACCCATACTGACTCACCCGACGGGATATACGAGGGGGTGCGTTAAAAGCTCGCCATTAACATTACACCGTACCCCGAAGCAGGCAAACGGGACGGCGATTTCCCACTGCTACGAATGCCATCGGTTGCCATCGCAACGGGATGGTTGGATTTCAAGAGCGAGGAAAATGTACATCCAGAAAAAAAGGGAACGAACACCACGTGAGTGAGCGATGGTTGATGGGTGGGCGACGGCAGGGTGTACGGCAGTAAAAGCTTCTTCTTCTCCGCAGAAAGCTTTGCCCTTGAAAAAAGTTCGCCTGAGTGACCTTTTTTTCACTTCCCATGAAAGGAGGGTGGAAATCGGATTGGTTTGCTGCTTCAATGGGATTATTTTTGCTCTTGCTGCTTTACGAAAGGAAAAATGTGGTGTCTTCGAAAGCAAAGCTAAGGAATTTAAAGGAAAATCATTGCAACAACTATGAACAAGATTTGACACAGGAGAAGTTTTGTCTTTTATCGGGAACTGTCTTTTAATAAACCTCTCCGAATCGTGTGCTCCGTTCCTGGTAGCAAAAGTATCCCACCCGTTAACCATCCACGGTTGATTGAGTTTTCGGGAAAAATGGATTAATGGTCTACTTTCATGTTATTCGTTCGATGCGGAAATGATTGTCCCGTTTTCCCCGCTCGTTCCCGTGGGATCTGTTGGCCTCTGGAAATTCCCGCACGGTACTCTGCGACGGTTCATTTACCTTTCAACCCGGGAAAACATAAGAAAACCTAATATAATGAAGTGCGTGAACGAGCACGTCCTTCCCGTCGCTCCGCTCGTCCTTGAGCAGCGCTGCCCTGATAATGACCGATCCACTCAGTCGCCATCTTTGCCATTCTCCCCCCCCCCCTCCCCTCCCCTACTAGCGTTTCCATCAATTATCGACGTTCTTCGTCGCTTCGGCCAGGGTTGCTTTCCGTTCCCGGGTTCGTTCCTCAAATGATACCGTTCATTCGCACGCTGACATCGTTCGGGTCGTGTTTCCCAGTGGTCGGCTTGTTATTTGTACACCCTAACGCCACACCCCCCCCCCCCCCACCCCCCCCTGGGGCCACCAGTCTCATCTCATCAGAGGTGCCCATTTCCCATCGCTTATCGCACGCATGCTATCTTTTTTTTTTTGTTGCGACAACAAACGTTCCGTGCTCCGTTTGCGGATGCTTTCGGTGGCACATTACATTTGTCCCAACCGACCGGGGTTGGGGAAAACAAGTCAAGCATCCGGTTTCACCCCGGGCCGGCACC
>CAJZCY010000003.1:9422500-9460000 GCA_914969975.1 Anopheles atroparvus | reverse complement strand
TCCTTTCCTTTAATAAATCATACATTAAAATTATATCAAGAGCAGCTGTTGCTTAATTTTTCCATCATGATGACGATGCAGCAGTGGAAAAACTATCTACCTCACCCGAGAGCAAGGCAAGCTGGCAAATTCCACAACCGTGCAAACACGTGAAGCGCATGAAATTTAAAGTTGTCATCCAAACCGTCATCTGGCGGACGTCGAGCGCTGCTGTCGGGGAACCATTTTCATGCACATCCTTCAACCGCCTCAAATGGCTATGACGTGCATCCGCTTCCACAGTAGCAGAACGAGTAGCACGCTTCCTAACAGCTGCCGTTTCTCCTGCATGCCTGGGGAAAATGATCTTCCTCACTTCCGGCGATGGTAGTTTCTCGTGACTGCCGGCGGCTCATAAAATGGATTCCTGCACTCATAACCATAACGCACGCTGGTGTGTAATGGGTACCGCTTCCTCATTCAACCACTTTCCAGCGCTTGGAGCGGTTTTTTTCTCCTCAGTTTTTTGTTTGTTTCTTTCATAAGGGGTTTTGGCTGGCTTTCTTTTTTAAACTGCAACGCCAACTGCATCCGTTGTATCCGGAATTCTTCCGGAAGTTCGGCCCGAGTTGTAGCTTGCCTATGTACTATATCCGTCGCTTCCTTCCTCCTTTTGATGGCGTTCACTTGGCTCAGTGAGCAATACGGATGGAATCAGGGTCTTGAGCTCCACTAACACCGTCTTTATTTGCAGCAAAAATTATCATTAATCCTTGTGCTTCAACATTTAAACTACTTTTTTATAGTAACAACTAGAACTAAATCATCAACTGGAGTTGCCTCGAGGACAATTATACGATAAGACTGCACACATTTGTTCGAAAACAGCAATGCATCGTTTTCGTGTTTTCGATCAACCAAAACTAAAGTGGCCAATCATGCCAATCAAGCATTGCTCAAAAAGTAGTGCCACTGTACAACCAGTAATAATTCTCAGCGGAAAAAAACGAACGCATTTTCCCATTGCAAACGCGACGTGCGAAGAAGAAGTGGCTGGGAAAATGGTAATTGGAAACGAGCACACCAGCAGTGACAGGATCGGTACCGTTGCGCGGAAGATTAATTGATGGCTGACATGGCAAGTGCTGAATTTTTCATTGCCACCCCTGATTGGTCAGCACCTCCCCGTGCCCGGGCCTCGGTGACTCGCCACCCCCCAATGTCCGATCGGGCGCAAACGTAATCGGCTCAAAAGGGCGAACAAGGGACGGGACGAACGTACTTGCCCGGGTACGAAGGTACCGATGGTCGATCGTAATGTCCTACACGTGGACATCGTTACACCCGACGACGAACACCGTCGCGGGCAGATTCATGACCTTAGCCGGCCGGCAAATTGACCTGCGGTGAGCATTCATTATGCAAAAAGAAAAAAAAATGTACAACGATATGAAATATCAATTTATCTTTTCCCATTATACTCACTGCTCAAACGATCCATTCGAAGCGGATTTATTTGGGCTACTCGAGCAGCGGGTTGGAAAGCACTGCATTAATATTAAACATTTATCCAACGAGCTTATTGTACTATGGAGTAAATCAAACGTTAGCGCATTAACGTGAAAATGAGTCAGAGCATGTTACACAAGAACCTCTTGGACTGACATGAAATTCTTGTAATTAGTCTGCATTGGACCGATGATAAAGAAAATAAACATTTCAGACCAAATTGTCCCCCAAGAACTCATCGTCCGTGAACACAACGAATGTCGAACGTATATACTCTAGGCACGTAAAGAAGCACGAAGTAACAACAACAAAAATACATTCCACATACGCAAGAGTAACATTAACGTAATGAAGCCTAATAACCGAAAACTTAGCTAGTAGAAGTCAAGGTCAAGTAATCGCAGATGAGTTGCCGACAGCAGAAAAAGAGTAACATGATTTATGGCTAGAGTAGCATGAGCTTCATTATCCTTTTTTTTCTGAAACAATTTTTCTCTTCTGCGGCTGCGTTTCGATTACGATCTAGAGCACATTCTGTCCGCCTTTCGTCTAGTTTTACGACGTACCCATTTCTCTCTCACCGCACCTTTCTTTCTGTATTCTTTTACTGTAGCTTTCATTCGCTATGCCAATCGAAATGATTAACGACACACTACGAGACGTCTAACAATCAACGCAAACCGCAACAACTTTCTACTCCATTTAATCATAAATGGCAAACATATTAATCTTCAAATGTACTTAAACTATGACCGATGGATGGGATGTTCGTCCGCCGCGGGCCGGATTGGGTCGAGGCCTTTCCGCCCGACTTCTGCCTCTTCCTCACGATTGCATGTGCAACCCCAGCCCCAATCCAACCGAACGTCGGACCAACGCCGCAAATCCAACCGGTGAAGCACGCAAAGCAGACGTTAGCGTGGCGCTGAAAGTGTTCCCGTTCGCATAAATCGCACCCCGAACCGCGCCTCCGCCGACCGTATGCTTCGTTGCTGGTTATTGTCCGTGATGTATGTGTGGGAGGTATGGGGTTTTTTGTTTTCCTTCTTGCTTTTTTTTAAGCTTTCAGCTCCTCGGTGCATAATGTTCGGCCAAAAACGTATGACGAGAAGATTATTAATGGGTTTTGGGGAAAGGCGGGAAAAACAACCCCCCCCGGTCTCTCACACGCCTCCCGGTGGCTTGTAATGAAAATGATTCGCTACGCGTGAAGATGAGGATGGCGAGGATGGTGGTGAAACGGTGGACAAAGTAAAATAAAAAGGATCTGATCTGGCGTTCAAACGAAAGGCAACATTAACTGGTGCGAAAATGGAACGGAAAATACATACACATACTCATCCACATTCGAACCGGATGAGCAACGGAACGGAACAGGCAAAGGAACAGGGTGATGGTTAAAGGTGCACTTAAAACCATCAACTGATACCGGTGTGTGTGTGAGTGTGTTGGTGGCACAAATTATACGCAACCAAAACGTGATGGAAAGCGGCCAGAATGGTAACAGTTTGGCGTGAAAAGCATAACGTGAACGAAAGCGGACAAACGCCGAAGGAAACGGCTATTATCCTTCGGTGGGAACAAACCAAAAAAAAAAAACAAAAAACAAGCGGGTAACGGTAACGAATTGAACGATACACGTAACGGTAACTCTTCTCGTCATTGTATGTGTGTAGCAGCCGGTTGGTAAAACCGTTTCCGATTATTCACATCCTGACGCTGGTGGTTTGTACGGCACGCTTTAGGTCGGGTGGGATTTTTTTTACAGAGGAAAGTCTTTTTTGTCTGTCGCTGGGGAGGGGAGGGAAGTGAGTGGGGTGGCTGTTCGTTTTTTTTGGTTGGTTTTTTGTACTGCCCTGCCGTCGGTGAGTGTTGCGTCTGTGGGTGTCGATGGGTACGAAGCGACATGGAGACACTAACGCAAAGCACTTACCATCGTGCAGCGGATCGATCGTGTGGATCATCAGCTGCAGCAGCCCGTGTCGGAATTTGGCCCCGGTTGCGGTAGGATTCTGGTGGATCGGGGCGGTGCCACTGCTGGATCCCGGTGGTCCCGATCGGCTCTCCGAGGCGGCCCGCGACGTGACCGAGCCGCCCGGCTGTGTGGCCATCGATGTTTCCGACGAGTTGGCCGCATTGCCCTGCGGGTCGCGCGAGGCACGAGGTGGAAGAGAACGAGACGCATTAGAACATACGGTTGGCGCACGCAGACCTTTGCTAACAAACTCAATCAACTGCCAATTGTCCTATGGTTGCCAAATGGATTAAGATATATTACTTTGAGTGGCTCTTTTCTTACAGTTTAAATATGAATTTGTATCACTAGTTGCTTAATATTAATGCAGTAAAGCGTTTAAGCGGTTAACAAACACAACACAACAAATGTTAGGAAGAGTAAACACAAACTGTAAACCGGTGGTTAACTAGATCAGAATGAAGGGAAAACGATGAAGAGTAAACGATAACTGCCAAAAAGCGTAGGAACGAAGGCAAACGAAAAAAAAAACAAACAATTGAAGTCAGTCTTATCGTAAAAGAATGTCCTAAGAAAACGTATCAATCCTGGTAGACAATAACAGGATCGTTGATTACAATTTTTGTGACAACATTTCATAACGAGATTGCGTAGTGGTGCGAAGGAAAACAAAAGATGCTGAAACACCTGAATCCATCGCGAGGAGTCGTTCGGGCGGTTTTCATGCTCATTTATGCTGATGATGCTGAAACGGCTGAGGGCTGAAATCATACTGCGCTGACGTCAATGTCACATACAGCGATGCAACGGTTCAAATGTTCCTCCATTTTTACCAAGAGCTATCACGCTCGCCGAGCTTGTGGCAGCCGCTCAAACGATCAATATTGACAAATCGTTTCGCGCTCCGGCGTTCGATTCTGCTCGGCTCGGAGCTTTCAGGGCCAATCAGCCGATTTGATTCCAATCAATGGTCGATCACTCGTCAATTTCTCCGCATGGCGACGGTGCGCATATTGTTTCCACACATTCCGCAATGCTGCAGGGATTGGAGGCAATTTCATCCGCGAGGCGCGGCGCGTTCCGTGGAATGGAATGGGCATTAGAGCAGCATAATCCATAAACTATGTTTGCCGAGTGCGCCCGGGATGCGCCGCAACGTATTTGTCTACCATCGTTTGCAGCGTGGATCGCATTTTTCCTCCCACTGCTCCACTGCTCCACTCCAAACAGAGTCTTCGTCGTCGGGCGTAAATATCGATGAAATTACTTCAAACAGTTTTGATCACATTTTTTTACGATTACATTAAAATCGTTTTCGTATCGCTCGAAGGTGATGGGTAAGCGTTCTCTTTTGCCGTTGGTGATTTTATTTGCTGATCGGATACAAATTTTATGTTTCCAACCTCGGGAGCTCGTTAGGGGAAATGCCCTTAGTTTACTATCTCGTCAAGGATTTACTTGAACGTTTGTATTGGTTTGATAGCCTTCTTTAAAGGTTAACGTCACCACTTCCGGCGAAACCTGTTAATGTGCGTAACATAAAGGAAGACTTTCAGAAGGTTATAACTGAAATTTTAACTAGATACGAGGAGAAAAGACCAAATCAACCCCATTCTCCGGCACGATAATTTATTGCCGATCATTACTCCTGCGCTGCGGAAGCACTCGGGATTGACGCCGGGTCATTTTTCATCCGAAAGTGTTTGTTATTAGGGTGGCTCGATAGAGGGGGGTTTTTTTTTCTCCAGCTCAGCACATTGCACACAACCATCCGTCCAAGACCCGCACTGAGCAGCCGGTAATTGGATGACAGTATTGATGGTGGCTGCCAAGGCATGCCGGCAGCTTGAGCTTTTTTAATTAGCATCCGCGAAAAGATTCATTCCGTCCATTTAAAACGCTCGACTTGGAAATAGCGCAAACACGTAACGTTGTGCGAAGCCGATTGAAGGAAAACATAACAGCAACAACAAGCACACACTATTTGCGGAACGTAGAGTGGTTCTTCAACATCCAAACACGCCGTGAAAATGGTGCTTTTTTCCAAACAAACACGCACAAGGACGCGTAAAATAACTCGAACTACAACGAAGGCAGTACTTCTGCACGGAGCCCGGCGTTTCGACAGCAGCGCGAAGATAAACAATAAATCAACGTTCAGCTCGTGGTACGGAAAAATTGGAGCGTAACGAATGCGAATTGTTGTTTGCAGCACTAATTAAGCCACCTGGCCAGCCGCTTCCGGGGGGTGCCGGTGGACGCCACCCTTATCGTATCGTAAAAGTTTCGCAAATGTTTTCCATTTCCTTTCGTCGACCTAGCAGGCAGCGTGTGGGACGACGCTTTCACAGCCGTTTCTCCACTGATTGAGGGCGATCTTAGGCGTGCCTGGAAAATGCGAACGAGCGAATAGAGGACTGTCGAACAGGATGTAAGTGATTTCCAAGTATGAGCCACTCGGAGCACCATCGTAAGCCATTCTTGCTGCGTACCGCATAGTCCCACCGAGGCGTCAGCTGTGCCCAGATGGCTTCGGCAGGGAGAAGGAGCGAAAGACCGACGGATTCCGGTGTGCCTAGGGTTTCTTTTGGCCAACGCCAACGCCGTGTCTTTTAGTGACAAACTTTTCAAGCCCTCGTAGCCAAAAACCGCGGCCGCAATGCCCGTTTTGGACAAATTAAATGGGCTGGCATTAAAAGTTTGACATAAAATTATGGAGATTTATCGTGCGACCATTTCTCTCACGTTCCGTTCACCTTCCTTGTGGTCGCCTGAAGGAGCTTGCCCTCTATTGGTCCCTTGAGAACGAGGGCTCCTTCGGTTAAAAGCATTTGTAGCTTCTCGCTAGTAGTTGGATTAGTTTGTCTGTTTCTTTCCCGCCCCTGATGGTCCCTTTTTGGCGGTGGAATATCACGCGAACTTAGAACTCTTTCGTTTGTTTCTCTTTTTCCATTCTTCCCACATGGCCAGAACATTGTTTCATGGCAATCAAACAAAAGTGTCGCTTGCGAATTTGGTATCGTTTGTCACATCCAATACTATCACCCTCAAGAACAACGGAAGAAATCACCCACGTAGGGTTCATCACACGGCATAGATTGTTCCGTTTCATGCTTTCTTGAATAGATTACTTTAGTAAGTTTTTCGCCTGTCTGATATAGTGGTGAGCTTGATTTTCTTTTTGTTCTATCAAACCTGTCGGTTGGACCTTGGAGGGAATGGAAGCCATTAATCATTACTTCCATAAAATTATACCATTTGTGTCTCGGCGGTTCCATTGCGTAGTAAAAAATGACAATTGTGCGTGAAACAGTTGCTGAAATGCAGAAGGTGCTTCCGAAACGACCGTCTTGCTTCATTCGGTCTCAGTTCAATCATTGCCAGCCGACAAACGAAAAAAAAAAAACCCCCCCTCATCGGTAACTGATGTATCATATAAATATTAACACAATACAGAAAGAAGAGAAAAAGAGCGAACCAATTCAACTGGTGACGTTGCTGGCGAGTCCCAGACTGGTCATCTTGAAATATCAGTCTCCAAACGTGGCCCCAGAAAGGCCAGCGTCGCGTGAGCTCATATTTCGTGGCGAGCGGTTATTCACACCAGGCTCGCATGCCTCACGAGATGGTTAACCGATTGATGGTGGCCTGGCGATAAGCCGCAACAGTCTTCTGGTTTTAGTGGCGAGCCGATCGTACATAATGGCCCCGAGGCCCCGGCACGCACGCAATTATGGTGTGCAATTTATACCGAGCTTCCCGGGCTGGGGCGAGGCTTCGTTAAGCTCCGTTTAATCAAATATGTTTTGCCAAACCAAAACAACTCGGCTCGAATTCCCACGTATGAATAATTTGTCTCCCTTGTGCAACGGAGCTCGGTGTGGTTTCAACGGTGTGTGTCTTGTCGGATAATTCAATCGAAAAGACACATTTAAGCCTTGTTGAATGCGACCATTGCCAGAACTCTTCCAAGCAATCGTGTTGGCTATCGCTTTAAAAACGATTTCAATTTGTTCCCCGAGGGGGCACGTTCTTTTTTTTTTCATTGATTTCAAATGTGTTGCTTCAACACGTAATACGAATGGACCGTCCGTGCCTTGGATGGTTGCCAGGACAATCCCAAAGCCCTCTGATGAAGACGAGTAGATCATAAAAAGATGATCAGCATCGGTGATTCGCCTACGATGTGGCAGGTGTAGCTCGCCAGATGCCCCCCGTATACCCGCATACCGATGGGGCCGATATGTAAATGGTGACGGAAAATTGACGGGTGGCCGGAAAAATGTAAATAAATGAAATGATATAAACAGTGAAGCACCGTTGTCCCTCCCGCCAACCGAGCAGCCTGGCCGTCACTGCTCCACCTCGAACGACGGGAAGGATATCAAACACCTTGAAATCATATCTTGTGCCTATTTTCGATGTGAACACCGTTTGCGTTCGGAAAAGGGAAGTGTCGCTCGGTGGGCTGCTAGGCAAAAGAAGGGGGAGGGGGGGGGGGGGGAGGGGAGGTTGTGAATGCCCGCGAGGAGCGATTGGTAGCGCGCAGGCGCACTCGCAAACCCGAAGGAAGCTTTTCAATGTCGTGGGAAATTAATCGAGCTTTTCGATCTGGTGGGAATTTTCGGTGAACGTGTTTTTCGTGGGCCCGCACGCGGTTCCTTCGCCTTTTTTTTCAACTTTGAATAAGTGAGAGGGATGGAAAGACATAAAGGTATAAAGTGAGAGTGACAAATAAAGACAGAAAACAAGAGAGCAGCAAGGGGGAGCGTCGGAAAACAACGCGCGAACGCGGTAATGAAGAAAGAGGGCAGCATTAGCTCCTTCGTTTGTTCGCCTTCCACGAAATCCATCCACAACCTACCGCACCACACCGATCCCCCTGTGTTCGACGGCCCTCTTTCAAGGTGAATTTGAGGAGGAAGGAAAAAATCCTACTTCTGGCACTTTTGGAGGTGAACACGTCCTTCGCGTAGATGACGAGGACGGCAGGTGTGGCACGGAACGGTACATGTTTCTTTCCGGTTCACACATGCAGCAGAAACGGAAGCGGAACGCGGGCTGCTGAAAGGCTGATATTGAAATGATACGTGGATCGAATGCAAGCAACGTGAAAAATCACCGCCGAAAGGTGAGCAACGTGCGCGTTCGTATGGCGATTCGGTCGAGAAGTCGTGGAAGCTGTGGTTTGTATTCTCCCGAGAATATTTTGATGTTCCATTATCTTGCCTTTTTATTGCCATACGCGTGCTCCTTCGTTCTGCATTAGGATAGACTTTATTTGAATCGAATGTTTTAGCAACATCGAATTTGTGCTAACGGACATACCTTTTTTTTTAGCGAAGAACCAGATATGCTCTTCGAGTGATGCATACCGTTATTCTTTGGGGAGGAGTATGCCATTGAGGCCGAAGGGAGACGCTCATCTATTGCAGTTAACCACGAACTGTGGCCAGATAAATTGCAATGAGACGTTGCATCTATATGACCTCGTTTTCGCCTGGCGTGTACGTGCCCGCCTTCAAATTAGCATCTTTAATTAACACTCCTAGAGATATCGAGAACAAACCAGAGTGAAGAACTATCATTTCGACCGGAAGCCACCCTCGACTGGGGGTCACCGGAAATCCGAAGTGCCTCCGAAACAAACGTGCAGTATCTCCGGCATCAGATGAACCGGCAATCCCCATAACTCGATCCTCCTCTCTTCTCTTTCCTCTTCAAAGAACTGGATTGAAGGAAATGCGCACCAACCGCATGCATGTGTTTTTCGACCCGTTTCACCTGTCGGTGACCTCGGTCGGAAGCGATTTCCGGTTGTCCTTTCCGCGAGGCCATGCACCGCAATGCAGCGCAACGACAAGGGCCCCAAATGGAAAATCGATTATTAATCCCCAACGGCGGGGAAAATGTGCAACCGAACCGGCGGAACGTAGACGTGGACCCGATACCGTGCTCGATTCACGCTCTCATTCGTTAATTTGAAATCGAATTAATAAACACGTGAAACCGTGAGCGGATGGAACGGAATCGAACGAACCGGTCGGGCCGAGCCGAAAGTGAATAAATTAAGCCCCCATACGGGAGCACCGTTTTCCGGGCTCATCGGCGCGTTCCGGTTGTACCGGATGTGGCGGGCGGACATCCTTTCCCCCGAGCGTCGGACACATATGTTTCGCATATCATTAGCAAGTGATTGCACGCCCGTAGGTCGAGTCGCACTGGCGCGAATAAATTATGCAAATTTATTTATGAAATTTCTATTCTGAAAGCCCTTATCCTAGTGACGCTGGTTGTGGGCTGTGCGCTTTTTTTCCGTTGCCTGTGCTGCCCATCAATGTGCTGCTCCCTGCAGTTTCACTCCAGCGCCCATTTGGGACCTTAAGCCACGGCTTGTGGTTGACATGGCCAGTTGCTGCCCATTAACTTGCATTAAGGGACATGCGGCACACAGTGGTGTAAAATGGCAAATTGAATTTAATCGTGGTGGAAAGATTTCATCACTGATTTCGTTCCTCATGTCGATATCCAACCCACCCCCATGGAGACGGGAACTTTAAAAAAAACCCAACAAACGACCCGAATTGGAATCAAGCGATTATCACGGGATCACTTGCACATATTTGGCAGGATCGTGGTCCGATTGGACGACAATAGGAAAATAATATCCGGTTCGGGCGTTCCGTCATTTCCAACTGGCCATCTTCACAATTATCCCAACCACCAAAACAAGATGGGGAATTAATACTTTCCCCGGGGAGTGCCATCAATCGAGTTTCAGATTCATGTCAATGTTTCGTAATCTCTGCTCTCGATTTTGAAAAACTATCATGAGTTTCGTTTTCGTACTTTAACATTGATTCATAGAGTGGAAAAAATAAATGTTTGGTAGGATCTTGGTTATGTAGCAAAACCATAAATCCTTGTGAACCGTACAACGATCCATAAAAAATGTGGTGCATCGTATCTCTAAACAAAGAACCTGGTTTTGCAGCGAACGTGTATCAATGTACTATATAAGTGACAATTTCTAATTGCTCATCTTTTCGTAACTTGCGACACATGACAAAAGAGTTTCATTCCTTTGAAATTGTACATCCAATCTTTGAGTAACCATTTGACCTCCCTTCTAACCATGTTCGTTGCTGTTACAACCGACCAGCTAACCTTGAAGCGTAGCAGCAATCAGACGGGAACTACTGCAATTTTCCCCTTCCACTTATCGCAAACGACATAAATCAAATAACAATCTCATCCTGAAACCACAAGGAGGAACTGTTCGCGCTTGTATCCTTCTATAAAAATGGTGTACTCATGCCCGGTACTCACTAACATTGCTACACCGTATCCACTAGCACATGCAAGGGCTCCAGCAGTCTGTATGCTCGTTACTCGAGCGATAACTGTGCCAGCAATTATCATAGGAATTTATTTTCGATCATTTGAATCTATTTGAAAACTACGTTTTTACGCCAAGCAGACCGCTGTTCGATCAGGGATGACTTTTTCTTCTTCATTCCCGCCCGGGTGGAACGTTGGCGGACGCGATAACGACAGCATAATGTTGCCGTCGAATGGAAATCAATAAATTATGCTGTCCCCACGGACCGGTGGATGAGATTGTAATTCATGAATTCAATTTATCATCCACGAAAACATTACTTCGCTCTTCGCCGCCCCACCACCGAAGGTAACACGGGGTGGTTTTGTGTCGTTGGCAACCGCGAAGCTTTGCGGGTTATTAATGATTGTCGATAATTGGGGGAGCCGCTTGCGAACGAATGGCCTGGGCCACCATCTTTGCAAACAAACGATGGTTTTAAAAAGGCAGCAGCATCACGGGACCGCGGGGGTTTTGTGCTGTCATTGGTAATTATTATGGCGGATCCTTTATCACGGTGCTTCTTACGTATTGTGTGATGTTTTAATGGGACCTGTTTTTTTTTTATTGTTGCTAACTTGCCAGATATTCGTCCAACCCATTCTTGCTGGCACGAAATGCAGCTAATGTTGGGTTTCGAGGGGAGTGCAAATCTTGATTGATTGTTTGAAAGTCTTGGGAAATCCTTCCTCCAAACGATGCTCGGATAACGATCTTCGAACCTTTCTTGTGCTGTTTGGCGTGTCATTGCATCTCCGCCGTCGGGATGCTATCCAACAGGAATCTCTCCTTCACACGACGTGACCACGACTGAAAGCTCTGAACTAAAGGATGAAGATTTTAAAAGAAAACATAAATCTGTCGGTAATAATGCATTTAATGGGATATAAGATAGACGAAAAAGGAACCGCTACGGTCTAGTCTCCGCTACGAAAACGATCAGTAACTTGAAAACTAACCCATCGAGAGTGTAAAATGAAACGGAATGAAAACGTAATCTAAAACACATCCAGAACTGACTAACGATAGAACGAACGGTCAGTAATTACTATGAATATCGCAATAACATCACTAGAGTTGGACAAGAAACGAAAACATTCAAGTGATTAAACAAGTACATAGTTAAAATGTTCAAACGCAAACGGCAACGGCTAAACTGCTATGTTTGGAGAATGCGTTTACCCCTAAACGAACAGTAAATCAACCATATAATCAATCAATCTATCGACACGAGAAACGAGTACAAAGTAGAACAAATGCTCAAGAGCAAACTGATGGAAATGAGAGAACAAACGACACGGTACGAGAATAATGGAAATAAAGACTCACTGTTTTTGGGCAGACAGGCGGTTTAAAATTGTTTTTGAAAGAATGTAAAATAGAAAGAAACGAAATTCGTCTCCCATAAAAGGGCACGGAAAACAAAAGCGGACGAGGGCTTCCTTTGCCCAAAGTTTTCCTTTCAAGTAAAAATGGCTTTTGCGAACAAGACAGGTTTTATTTTCTCACTTGAGAAGCTTTCATGCTTAGAGAAGGCATAGAAAACTGATGAGAAAAGTTTGAGCATTGTGTCCCTTGTATTTGGAATGGTTCTTTTTTCAACCAAGTGGAAAGAAAGAAGACAGAAGCAATCAATTGCAGACATCCGCTGCCAAAACACCATGTAAGAGACATTCTACGAATAAAGACATTGATCTGGTAGGGTAAAATCGTTGGAAGCATTTTTGAAATTTTGAATTTCTAAATGAATCGAAGGTATAGAAGAAAAGAAAAGCATTTTGTGAAAATCTTGTTTGGAAAACATCAATGCTTGCTGAAACACCATGCGCCTCCATCAATCCTTAACAAAATCTATTTTCTGTTCTCATCAATTTTATTCACAAGCCCCATCATAAAACAAGTTTAAGAAAACGGCATCTTAAGTAGTGAAGCATTTGAACTCTAGACTATCGCATCGGGTATCTTTCATGACAATTGCCCCCTGAGTCATTAAAACCAGAAGTTTAACCACTGTCTTTATACTGAACAGAAATTGCCTAATCACAGAGCCATCATTTAGTCGCGCGACATTTTATCTTTCGCACATCTATAATGGAAAAGTTCTTCCGAAAGTGTTTTCGTTCTGAAGGGCAGCAAACACACCGTTCAGCAGAGCACAGAGTAAATTCAGAAACAAGACGTGCGCACACCGGTACATCCTAAATAAATACCATTTGTTACAGCGACCCACCAGAACACGGTCTCCGTCTGAACAGGAAAATTAATACTTGCACCATTTATGCGTAAAGCAAAGCGTGAAGATAATTGTTAATGAATTCGCTTCAACACTACCCAAAGTTAGCGCGAGACGCACCGAAAGAAATGAGAATAGCACGAAACGAGCCACCCAGCCATTAAAACCATCCGGTATTTTATAAAGTGGAGCGAAAGAAACGCGATTTACAAACAAACGTTAAAATAACAACCTCTATTCC
This sequence comes from Anopheles atroparvus, assembly GCA_914969975.1. Taxonomy (NCBI): domain Eukaryota; kingdom Metazoa; phylum Arthropoda; class Insecta; order Diptera; family Culicidae; genus Anopheles; species Anopheles atroparvus. Next base: position 9,446,682 of record CAJZCY010000003.1, on the reverse strand, counting down.
CAACACGTCCTAAACACCCGTTGGATCGGGATAGTTGCTTGCAAGATTTTGTCTGTAGCACTAATCACCAGACACTCTCGAGGGCGAACTCAATTTACCTGATTGGCAATGAAACGCAACTACTTCGTTCGTCCAAAGGAGCTCGCTCTTGGTGGCAAAACTTTAGCGCATTTGCCCGAGCAGTTGTTACCACCGTCGAGTAATACCCTGGCACAATGCAGCCTGGCAGCAACCTTCACCAATATTATCGATAAAACAGGTGTATGGGTACGAATCGATGTGGTGTGAGTGTTGTTACCAGCAGCAGTCAGTGGCGATAAAGAAAACACAGACTAACGAGGACACGCTAGTCGACAGTGGATCGGTTCACTTTTGTTCTATGCCCGGTAAACTCGCCACGGTGTAAGTACATGCGCTTTGATCTTTTTGCCTCATGTTTCCAACGGGAGTTTTGAGTTACGTACGGTCTAAGCAATATAACGCGAGCCCTCCCTTTCACTCTTTCACTCAGAAGCAGCCTGAAGCCAGAATGTCAGAAAGCTACATTTGAAGCAGAGTATGCGACCAGCCGACACGGCTAAATATACAACCAACAATGCTCACTATGTCGCAACGGCCCGCGTCAATGGTAATGTAATTGCTCGCACCGACTGGCAGCATTTTGCCTGCACATCGTGTAGCATGTCAAAGGCTTTGACAGGTCCCGGCATCCTCGAGATGACGTGTGTTTGCTGAGAGATTGTGGCTTGCAAATAGAAATAGTTATGAGACGGGTGCTTGCCAAGAATAGTTTATGTATTGAACAGGGCTTGTTCAATTATGTGGAGGCACACAAGGAAAAATTCCCTGTTATCTCTTCTAACATAGAACAATTTTCAGATCCAAACCCCCAAATACAGCTGTTTCAAAAGTTATAAAAACCCTATCTTTTTTAAATCCATCTTTATGAAAACTTTTATCATCAGGCACAAATGAAATAAAGTTCTATTTGTACAAAACACCATGCGCCTCCATCGATTTGCTCTTGAATATGCTCTAACATTTTTCCGCAAATAAATTTCTCAAAGAAACCTGGAAGTAATTTTTGCCTGCTCAAGTGACCATGTTTATTATTTGTTCATCGGATTTATCGACCGGCTAGCACACCAGCAACCGCCATTATCCAACTTGATCTCCATGTTTCCCGTCCAAAAGGGAAACGTACCGAGCATTCCATTTAGCAACTACAGATCGTTGCGAGAGCCTTCCCAATAGTTGGCATCACTCTCTGCAGCAACGCTCCACGCTAAAATGGCACTTTCAGCTGAATCATTAATAACGAGCCCAGGCGGTTGTGCGCGGTCGGAACTAATTCTGTGCTATCAATTTACACATTAAACAAAGCGTTGTATGAATGAGAATTCCTTCAGTTGCCCTTCAGCGCCCCCCCCCCCCCTCCCCTCACTGCACTCAACACTTCCACCATTTTCGCTTCAATCAAAACTAATGGAGGCACCATCGAATTAAATGTGGTACTTGTGATTTCTGTTTTCTCGATTAACTGGCCTTCCGTATCACCGTCGAACGATCCCAATTCTCATTTCTTGGGAAAGGTTATTAAGCACGTTTTTCGAGCCTTGTAAACGTAAAAAAGTAGGGTTATTATGTCCGTTAGAGTCAGTTGAAAGTTGATTTTAAATGAAAAAAGTAAGCTGCATTCAAAATACATTAACGTTTGTTGGACGTGAGTCGAATTATTACTATAAGTTGTTTGTGATGTGATTTGTATTAATAAAACACATGTTCCATTTGTTTGATGTATAAAAAAATTGTACATTTTACCCTCTCAAAATTAAAAGAGGTTCTCAGTGCCGTTTTCTTTGGCACACTATCGATCTACGCTCTGACAACCTTATCTCTGATGGCGCAGCAAGTCACCTTTCGAATAGGCGCTCAATTTCTCAATTTGATTAATGACAGCCTTCAACCCGCTTGGTGCGTCACCCGGAACAAATATCTGAGTCTGCTGCCTCTTCAAAATACGGAATATATTCGCCACTAAGGCCCCTAAAGCTCGGGCCTGTGCGCATCATCCTACACAGAACACGGACGGAAACCCGGACATAGGCGGGTCGTGCGTTTCCGTGATGATTTTATCTTGTGCCAGCTAAAAATATCGACCAACAAATGGACAAACGATTCCGACGGCGAACACGACACGGTCGCCGGATCACACAGGCCGGATATCGCTTGATAAATAATCGCCCAAGAATGGACAGTAATTCAACACATAAATTCGTTGCCGTTGTCCGTGCGTTCGGAGCGCTCCGGAGCCGAAAACGTGAACCAGCCTAATGGGCTAGACGGGGAGAAATAGTGGTTCGGAAGGTTTTCTTAAGCATGTTTTCTTGGCCAGGGCTCGGTAGCGGGGATGGAAAAGTGGAGCGGATCAAAACGGGACGTGTTTGTTGGCACAGGAGGAAAATCTTGTAAAAACGAGTCGAACGCCATACTGCACTGACAACGTATGTTTAGTGAATGTGTTGTCTGTGTTGTCGTACTTGCTCGGCTGGCCGGCACGATCGTTAGTTTAAACGTTTGAACCACGCTAGCTCATGGCCACAGCTATTGGCCATGTTTTATTACATGGCCGCATACATCTGATACTACATTATTGCTATATAAATTTCTTCAAAATGAATACCGGCTGCTCCTTACAGCGCTGTTTTGGTTACATCGCTTTGGACAACGAACGACAAGGGGTCCGAATGTTGTACCTTTGGTCCTTTCCGTACGGCCGACATTGGCTGACTGTATGTTTTACGATAATCATCCAATTATCTCCTAATTTATTACTGCAAGAATATTTTCACCAAGAAGGTCGCATGACCATCGTTCGTTTGTTCTATTTCATTAGTAAATCAATAAAACTTCTTCTATGGGTTGATCTAGCATAGCTACAATTTAAAGTTTTGTTTTCCAAAGAATGGAAAGCAGCAAAAGCGTCTGTCAAACGGCAAACGTTCTGGGTTGGTCGTTATACTGCTCATAAATTCTCCTTCCATAAAGGATGTTGGGATGCTCGAAAAAATTGTCCCCACCACCAATAGATTGCAGTAACCGCCTGAACAAAGAAATCAAGAAAGCATCGTTTACTTGTCCAAACTCGTTCCAATACATGATGTAACAAAAAAGAGGTTACGGAGAGTTTGGACCGGAGGCGCCGGTCTGAAGGTTGACAGAAATAACTAGCCGTCAGACAGCTTTTTGTTGGGGCCGAGCGTGGAGGGGAGTTTGAATTGCAGGGAGTTTGTGTCAGGTTGGTATCTAGCTTTCACCCGAACGGGGTCAATCGGTATCTGCCCCCACCACTGTGACACTTTCACCACAAAGGACACTGATCCTCTAGACAAACCCTAGGAAGGCGAAAAAAGAATCCAACAAGAAACCCTACCACAAACAGAAAAGTCAACTCCAAGCCTTTGATGGATCGGTTCCACTGACATATCGGCCAATCCGTTCACTGTGGCCCCAAGTCCGAGCCCCGGTGGACACTGCGACACTCCGAGCGACCATTTCAATTGACATCCCCGAGACCATCAATCACTTTCAGCATGCGAGGTGGGCATTCGGGGTTGAAACTATGCTTTCCGGTTGAGGTTATTTTCTTCCACTTTGATGAGGGAGAGAGAGAGAGAGAGAGAGAGAGAGAACAGACGAGCTAAATGGCACCGAGGAACGAGCTTGAGTGCATCGAGGGACGCCAGTGGTGGCAATCGAACTGACTGCAATTCCGAAAGCATCTTTGTGTGAATGATTGACTAGAGCTGAAAATGGAAAGGAAGTGCCACGATGACAATCCGATTTGATCGACGAGCTATCGTTCGCCGGAGGTTGGCATTGCAACTTGGAATTGTTTACTCCGTCCAAGGATATCCGCCCGTGGGGATCCTTGGTTATCAGTCTGTCATTCGCGTTTCAGTTTTTCATTACTGTGGTTTATGCTTTTGTTGTACACGCAAAATCAACATGAAAGAGATCCTGCTGACAAAAAAGTGTTCGTGTATAATTTGGTGATATTTTTATCGTGCAAGATAAATCGATTATCCTACACTTTGTAGGATTTCAAAGAAATGGGATGGCACTGGCAAGGAATCCGAATCAATCCAAAAGCCAACCATTTAACTGGTTTCGAAAATGTATGGCAAAATAGGGAAGAATGAAGAACCGTACACCGCTCGCAATAAGGGGAAAGAAAAGGGAAGGTTTTCACTTGAATATGCTAACTGTAGGGATCAGATCAGGACCAATGGTGCCCCTTTCGTCGGCATTAGGGTCCGGCGTTTGACGGCGCGTTACGATTTATCATTTGTCCACCAAGCATCTGGTTTCGATGGGTGTGCTAATTTTATGCTAACAGCTAATGTCAGCATATTCTTTCCTGTTTTATTTTCAACTTTCCTTTCCTCTTCTACCAATCCAGCAGATCAGCATGGGTCACAGTAGATCTCTTGTATCGCCCCTCCCCCGGAAGGACAATTTCGGTTCACTCGCTTTGGTCTTGGAGCCGTTTTCTTCTTGACGCCTTTGAACGTGGGTTTTGTTATGCAAATTAAGGCATCACTCCCCTTTTGTATTTCCCACAATTTGTTGGATAGCGTTTTAGATGGGGCAAAATGTCAAGCATATTCGACATCAAACAGAAATCAAGTGTTCGGAGGACCTTTATATGTGCAGCAAGTTTTTCCGTCTTTGATTCTGTCTATTATCTGTATTTGTATATGTTTTTCTTCCGTTTTTTTCATCCTCCCTATGCATATCAGGCCGTAGCTTGGTCATAAGCCAACATTTAAAGAGCACCATAACTATCCACTACGGGCCAACAATTCAATCAACCTATTTTTCCCACAGTTGCCAACTCACGAGAGCCCGATCGTAACGCAACAGTCCCAGCGGAAAACTTCGCCCCCTTCTCGCCTCCCAGAGCGATGCTAATTGCAGCGAAATTTAATCTGTCGTCACCACTAAACAGTGACACTGGTCGACTGAACAGCTGGGTGTGTAAGTTTATGTGTGTTTCTGTTGTGGTTGCGGTTGCCAGCGTCGTTCCAGAACGAAAACCACCCCAACAGTGGCACGCTCCGACACGACGAGGACGAGCTGCATACCACCACTTCGGCCACCGGAATACCCACGGTCGGTAGCGTAAGGCCGAGGAGCCCGTGGACGGTTGCATAATTCATGCTTCTAATTTCGTTAGTCGCTCCCCGTTGGCAGCAAATCTTCGCCTCGCCTGGCCCAGCTGCAGCGCGCTGTCGTCGAAAGCTTTTGGTCCACGTGCCAACCACGTGCATGTGTGCTCGGCTGAAAGGGTGCGCGTCCGGGGCGCACGGGCAAATCAATTTATGAAACCAACTTTCTTCCCTTAACAGCCCCGGTTGGCTGGCTTGTGAAACCTACCCGACGAAACATGGGATCTTTCTCCGTCGTCCATTGGCAGAGACTTGCTGCCAGTAATGATATTTGGCCGTTTCCATGCCCAGCGTGATTAACCCTAAACTACTCTTCACGCTCTGCGTTCAATCTCTTTAGAGGATGTGCTCGGCAAGCAGGCGAAGATTAAGAAATCAATCCAATGGGCCATAATAGTTGGCATGCACATCACCATCATCAAACGATTATCAGCGATAGAATGTCCTACACCCGAAGGTTCAAGTTTAATCGGAAATCTATAACTATGTAACATTATGGGTTGTGTGTTGTTTCGGAATCAATTGCATTCAAACGAGAGTGCTAGGTCGACGGTATGCTACGGAGCGTACTTAACGAACGATTTTCACACCTTCTGAGCACATTCTCAACCTCACGTGGCAGAAATTAATAATTGGAACCTGTACCCCGCACTGCTACACGCTCTGCTCGAGATACTACATGGAAGAAAAATAAAGAAGGTCTAGTTATTAACGACTTCCGGTAGCTAGAAAGATGCCCCCCTCGTACATTCCTTGCAATCGCAAATTGGCGTGCATTCGTTTCTGCCACATCCTTTCCACTATAGCCAACCCACCCTTTTGCGAAAAAACCCATCGACCCGTATCGTGATCGGAGCTAATTAGGGAAATGTTTCTGCAACGCCTACGCTTTCTACGAAGGCAGCAACCGAGCTGTAAGGTGAGTCCACCGGAACAATGCTGCCTCCTCGCATGCTAGACCTAGACAGGATGTTCGAAAGCTTGCGAGGCCATCACGGTGCATTGCGTGGTGTGATTAGCTACCGCTTCCTGCCTTGCTATTATTGTTCTCCTTTCCATGCGTTCCGAGAAGATCGTTTTCTTGATGAAAATACCGCGACAAGGAGTGGGCTCTAGCCGATAATCGCTCACACGGTGCAACATTGCGCAGGGTTGGAGGATTAAGAAAAAAAGCTCTTCTATGAACCATCCTACGTTGATAAGTCGAGAACCTTTAATGAGTGGATGTCTAATTGAAAACAGAAAGACATGCCTGTAACTGTAATTATCTTAAATACAGATTAAATTTTCTTTTTAGTTTTTATTTTGTATCTTCACTAGGCATCCACATGAAACAACGATGCTGAAACGAAACACAGCTGAGACGTCGTTAAATGTTTTAATTTGCCACCGGATAAAACGAGCTTTTCATTGTGTCGCTGATAGAACCACGAACCAGACGCCGCCAAATAACGTAACCGAAATGAAACGACTCTCTCAAAAGCGCATTAGTTGATTATTTCAAATTGCATACAGTTAACCGACCCGTCCGTCTGATCTGTTTTCGGACGGTTTCAATGTTCGTCCGAATGTGCCTGTTAAAAGTGACATTAGAGACCAGCTCGGCGTACGACCGGCGGCAATTGATATTAACTCATTTTATGTCGCTTTTCACCGTGATCAAATGAAGAGGGAGAAAAAAAAGTTAAGTCTTCCAACGGAAGTGTCATTACAAAACTGTGGGACAGTTGTGAGGTTTTCCGTTCCTTCTTTTTGTCCCTCACTTTCGAGTCGATCGTAAAAGTAAAATCCCTTGTCACTTTTCCCTAACTAACTCGGCGTACCCCGGTCTCTTTCTCGCTTCCTTCCCTTCTGCATGCCTCGAAAAGTGACGAGGGAGACTTTTGCACGGTTAAATAGGACCTAGGAAAGGAGGTGAAAAAAAGCCTTCCGTGAGCCAATGGTCGAGTAGGAAAAAATGTCAACTTCAATCTGACATATTTAATCAGCCTTGGTTGACAGTGAAGAGAAAAAAAAACCTAACCAAATGCCCTGCCCAAGGGCACCCGTTCGTCGGGCCAGTTGCCATTCACATCGAGGTTTCCCCCCAGTTTCCCTTCGCAAACCTTAGGTTGAATATAGGCGTAACTACTTTTGCTCAAATGATGATCACGACGGCACATGCCGGACCGGGCAACCGTACCGTACGCCACGACCGCCTGGACGGCAGGACGAGGGTCTTTGATTTCAAAATTAAAAGGACAGAAAGAAGCACCCCAACCGGAGGCAATAAAGTTTTAGAAGCGGACCAAAACTCGGCGTTGGGTTGGATCCCTACTTTTTTGCATTTAATGCGCTCCGGGGTTCTTCGGTCGACATGTTTTAGTTATTTGCGGGGATTAGGCGAAGCGTTCATATTTAGACCGTACGTCTAGAGCGCCTTGTTTGGGCAAAAACATAGTTTACCTCGACAAAGCATCGTATGCTTCTTATCCAAGAACGTGCCAAAGAAATCTCGGTATCCATGGAGCAGCGAAACGGTTCGGTGTTGTTCTCGAAATTCACGAAAAATTCCCAAACTCAGCACCAACAATCCTCAAAAGAAAGGGATCAACTGCATTGCACAAACAAAGGAGCCCTAGATCTCAATCCAACCTCACTGAGCTAGAAGATGGTATAGCTGATAAGGGAGCCGAAGCGACATGTGTCTCCTCCTGAGGAAGATAAATGAAGAAGCACGGGCCCTCCAGCACATGCCATTGACCATTGTCCTGCTCGGGTGGAAAGTCTTTAAGAAACACATGCGAAAAAAAAACATGCACAGATACAGCAGGGGAAGCAGCAACAGACCGGTAAGGCAAGGAAGCTAGGCTTAGAGCCGCCACTGATGCCATTATCGTGTAAACATGAACGCAAACAGTCCCAAATGAGAATTATAAATATCCTTCGTAGGTAATTCCCTGAAGAGAGCCGAAGATAACAAAAGGAAACGAGTGTGCGAACGGGGCGAGCGAGTTATGGAAGCTCCATTCCTCGGTGGAGGTCATCGCTTGAAGCTGCCCGGGGAAGCTTCTGCCCTTCAGTTCGGTCGGAAGAGGATGCCGTGCACAACGGTAAGGTAACGGGGCGTGCTGGGTTGCTCCCTGGGTTTCCTTTGATGTCACCCTTGCCTTCCGTATTCGCCCGTGCAGTTTCTTGTACACAATGTACTTTCTTCAGTGGCGGCGCACCAAGCCGCGCACACACGAGCCAGCAAAGAGACCGATAAAGTTTCCCCGTACGGAGCGAATGTTGCTGTGACAAATGGTATCCAGCCTAAGGAGCTTCATCGCACTTACACACACATATACACCACAACCATCCTGCAAAACCTGTTCGAACATCAACGTGGAAGGCGGCTTGGGGGTTTGGTGAGGATCATTGCATCAGCGCGTCCATTGCCTCCTTGAGCCTCGGGGCTATTCCACTTTATTACCACCCTTTCCTCGGGTGCCGCTCGCTAAATTGTCACCGCCCACCGTTCCCAACCAGCACCCCTCCCCCCATGGCCGGCCATGCGGAGAGTTTCTTTTACTTTCGGTTTTCCTTTGTGTCAGTTACTTTCACCCCTCCGGGTACTCCCAAGTGCCGTAATTCTGCTCCAAACAATGAGCACCGGAGAACCCTGCGCTCTGTGCCACTTGAAGCTCGTTTGCCCCTGTATGGGAGAAGCATTTCCCGGGGAGCGGGGGATGAATTGTGGCGGATTCTTTCTTGAAGAATATGAATAAATATAAATCATCATACTTCCATCATGCATTACGTATGCGATGTTCCCACCTTCACCTTTTTCCTTTCGCTATCCATCCGCTCTATGACGCAAGCAGAAGCAAAAGAGCTCCGAGTGTGTAGCATTGTTTACTTGCACTTTTTGCCGCTAACAAAGTCCTTCGAATAAGTAAGGAAAATGATGGTCTCTCGGTTGCAAAGGAAATGGCAACGCATTACACAGAGCCGCGAAAAAGGGCGTTAAGAGCAGCTCGTTACCAAAACCTCCCACTGTTGGAGTTTAGCCGTAAAACCCTTCGTTAAGAAGCTCAACGATGCCAGCCTGCATTAGAAATCGATATAGCCATTATTTGCGTTTCGGTAGATATCGTTAACCGTAACACACGCCATCCGAGCCGACTGAGGCAATCGCATGTTATTACTTTAAACATAATCCAACACTTACTACAATGACCTACGGAGCCTTTTCTGATTCGTTTTCCATCCCTCTGGTGTCCCTTAATGTTTTTTTTTCCTCCAAGGAAGCTACCAAATTCCCCAGTCACCAGAACGGATGGTCACGTGACCGCTCGGTAGGTTGGAGAATAAATTTCCAGAACATACTTTCTCGCACCAGTGCGAGACCAACATCCGAGGGCATGGTTCGCGGATGATCGTGTCGGATTACGGTAGGCTATAGATCCCATTTTATTTGCCGGGTGGAATTATCTCGCTCCTCGTGAGTCGTTGCTTAATGTCTGCCCTTTCGTTGCTTCGTTTATCTGCTTTGTTTGTACCGCTGTTGGGTTGCGCACCGTCTCTGCCCGCGCATTTGAACAAGCAATCGTTAGGCCTGCTTTAGTGCACGTCAGTCGCACGTTACGGTTGGCAATGTGTCAGCCGAGTACGTGGTACGTAATGACGCACAAACAATCGTACAACTGCAGGGACACTCCAGCAACACCTCCTCCACCGAGAGGGCTCTTTATTATGGGCCATGTTTTTGGATGTTTGATCTGCCTACTGAAACGTGGTGTCGCCCCGTTGTTGAGAACCTTCCACGGGCAGGATGAATGAATAAAGCACAAGGAAGGAAGGAATGTGCTGGAGGAAGTACTTTAGGGTGGTCGGAAGGGGCCGCTTTCGTTCACCGACATCATGTGCGTCAGTCGGGAAAACTGTGAGGGTTGGTGGGCGAACTAAAAGCCAGTTACAGAGTTACATACCACTGCACGCTTTATTATTTCATCATCCCGTGGAAAAGAAAGGTGATTTCACTCCTGCGTGCCGGGTGAAAGGTGTTGTTCTATTCAGAGACGGTGAAGAAGCTGTTTATGAAGCTGAATATGTTAGCATTAATTAATGGTATAAATAACGCCTCTTAAGAGTTTTTTGTAGAAGCAAGAAATATTCTTTTCTATGCACATAGAGCCGTGGCCCCGGTGCGTCACATGAAATACGCCTGTCGATTGTTTGTTACATTTCTCGTCTATTTCTAGAAACATTTTGAATGAAAAAAGCAACAACTCGCTCAACATCAAAACCAGGAAATGCTATTTAATGATGGCCGACGTTTGCACAATCACGTTCCTTTTATGTCGCCGCTCTAGCTCTATCCTGCATACGGATTGCAAACATTGATTTTGTTATGCTTTGCTACGAGCAAATACGGCAAACAATAATTAACGAAGCTGCTAGGCAAATGTACTTCCATTGCTTGCGTTTTATTTTCGTTCGCTTCCTGTCGCCGTCCTGGGCGAAACGGCGAACGAAACCTCTCTAGAAAATGGCAAACCATTGTCGGAGCTGCTTCGTTTGCTGATTAGTTTACCAAACATGTCTGTCAACAGTTTGCTCTTCCTCGCTCCGAGAACCGAGAACACTATCGACGTTTGGCATCGACAGGCAAGCCATAGCTCGCTCCGGGTGGCAAACAGGCAGAGGAACACAATGCTAAACATACCTAGTAACCAACAAGGACAATCAGAGCGAAAAAAAAACATGAAATGCATAAAACTATAACGTGAATCAAATTTGTTGATAACTGTTTCCACGCTCTTTTCTGTGCAGTCAGATTGCGAGTGAATGTGTTGCACAGCCAAGGAACAGGAAGCAAACTCGAATCGGATTGGACGATCAATGATTTGCATGATTTACGAGCCATCAGCTCGTACTGTTCGTATAATTTTTCCCGTTCTCGGATTTCCACAAGCTGAGACCAATCAAAGGACTTTGTGTAAATACGAGCGGCTTTGTCCGACTTTGTAGGCCCAGGGTCGACACACTTTGAAGTCTTCATCAGGCAACCCTCAACTGTGAATGTTTGGGTTTACCTTCGGATTATCTTCTTATCGGAACAATAAACAGAAACTTATTCTCAAACGGTCAAAATGGCAACGCTATCGGGTTGTATGGGCCAGAGCAGAAGCAAAAAGTATTCCGAGCAACTCCGAGAGTCTTCGGGTTCCGACTTTGCCTAATGCGAAACAAAAGGCGCCTCGAAAGGCTGACCGGCAGTTGCCGCTGCTCTCAGCCACCCTGTTCCATTGTTCCACTACTCCGACGGAAAGATATAATGAGGCTGACTTTGATCACCCATCGAAAGTTGTGAAGATAAACAAAACTAACCCCGGAAAGCGTACGAACTACGCCCGTGTTCCTGTTCTCTTAAGGATCTACTGCGAAAGCTTTGCCCGCCTGAAACGACCAACTCCCAGACCAAACTGCCATGGTGCATCTGCTTCCGTTTCGTAAGCATAAGGCTGCAGCATCGCAGTTGCGGCGGGGGACCACTGCACTCATGCAGAAGTTGACCATAACCTAGTGCAACTGCAGCCTTGCGTATGGCTTCCTCGAGAGGCTTTAGTCGTTGGGGGCAAAGTGGGATATAGGAGTGTATACACACGCGTGCAACATAGTGGGATTTATTATTCACCACAACGAGTTCAGGTATGGAGAAACATTGCAGCATCATTTCGATCGAGGAGAGGGCAACTATTTTACCGAACGCTTCTTTTCCGGCAGCCGCTTGCAAGGGAAGGGGCCATCATTCTCAACAGCATCATCATCGTCGTTTGTCCGTTCGTACCCAAAGTGCTTGCCAGGCAGAAGTGGCAGAATAATTTATATGATTAGTGCTGACAGAGATAAACGACTCGGGCAAACGGCAACGGGTCGGGGCAACGATGGTTTGCGTGGCTGAGGGATCTGTTGTGCTGTAGGAGCATCAGGAACGGCAGCAGCAGTAGCGGCCGCCCCACGAGAATATTCTTTCGGCCATCTCAACGCAACCGACAGCGCTCGGTTGGTATCCGCACTTCTCCGTAGCCATTGAGGTCAAGTTGAGGGATAAAGTATGCGAACAACAAAATAGCGGAAATTCTGCAAAGCATTCGCTGAAAGCTACCGGAACTACCAGCCGTCCACTTAGCCATACACCCATTCGCTCGAGTATTAATGGGGTGGTGGGTACGAAAGCAAGCAAATAATTTGGTGAATTTAAATATGCCGTAAAAGGTACGGTCGCCTCAGCTTCCACGGCTTGAACGTTTTCCCGAAAGGGGCGCCTGGCCGTTTTCGGCGTTTTAGGGCCACCCTGCGTTTGCATACTGACATATAATACTAGCATTGCCTTTTTCCTTTCCGTTTCAATTTTATTTCTGCAAATTCGACATAAATTTGCAACGCTCTACAAACCATATTACACCGCGAAGAGCAAGAGGCAGCCGGCGGAGGGGCTCGAACATAAAAAGCCGGTTGAAAAGACATACCCCTCTCAGAATTCGGACCGCTCAGAGTGAAATGAGTTTTATCGTTGCAGTAGAATCTTTCTCCACCTTCGTCGATCCACCATAAATTACGTAATTATAGACCCAAACGTCGAGCTCGGTCGTTTTAAGCACTGTATTCGGAGGTGATATATTGTGAGCCGTTTTCTGTTTGGTGGGTGACTACGGTAAAGTCCCAGTCTTGCCAAAACCGACAGCCTAGGGATCCGCTAAACCTAGTTGACTGATTCTAGCACAATATATCTACCGACATCATATTTGCCGTACACCTTACTGTCAGCTTACGTGATTGTGGCCTCGGTTGCCAATGGTAGACAAGAGAGTTTCTTTGGTTTAAATTTAATTAAATACCTTCCAACATGTTATTTCAACCTCGGCTTCAAACGACGTTATCCGGTATTGTCGGCTCGGTGCTAATCGCTTTCTCCCCCGAGCCGAGCGACGGCTGCTCTGAACGCTCTTCGTCGACGGCTGCTCTGAACGCCGGTGCAAGGTTGCCGTTGAGGTGTAGCCCCGGCTCAGCCACCCTTATCGGGTTGAGCAGCATCAGGCAGTGTTCGGAGCGGTGCCCTTGACAAAACCCAAAACTCCAAGTCAACGAAGAATGTGACATTTTCCTGGCGTCACATAAGGAAACTGCCATGCGGTAACATTCGGAGCGTGAAGCGGCGAAGTTATGTGACGGAAAATTGTCTGATCCATCCAATCATCCTCCAAATCACCCTCACCTGGCACCGAGACGACCGGTGAGTTTTCTCCGTCCCGTACATGGGAAGCGTTACGAGACGCCTGACGAGCTTCTTTCCTCTTCATATCGCCGTGTGGGAAACCCAACCGTTCGCACGGGCATGCAGGATAACTTGTTTGCGAACTAATGGAGCGTTAGTGCGCGGGGAAAATGGCCGCTTGTTCTGGGCTGGCAGCTAGTGGCACGAAATTGCACGCTTCAGCACACGGCTCCGTAAGGTGCGAGATCTCCCGGCACGACCTTAGCTTCCGAGCGGCAGAAGACGACACTCGCTTTTCCACTTCCGGGAAGGCAGTTCTACGCGCACATGTGGCAGGAATTTTATCCACAATTTCACTCGGATGCATTTGCGTAAGTCCGTTTTTTCATTGTCTACTTTTCCGCTGCCACCGCCAGCGCAGCTCAGGTACATTCTGCGCATTCTTCGACGGAACGGAAAACGACCCTCTGCTCCACTCCGAGCCCCAGGCGGCGGCCGGAAGAATTCATTTGCTCACGGTCATGTGCCCATGCTCAGTTGCCAGCCGGAAAAGCTTCCGCCACACCACCGACCGAGGATAATGAACGTTTGAAGTGTGCTCGAGCAGGAGCTTGGTGCTGTCCGGAAATAAATTACTTATTTAAAAGACGGAACGGGCACGAGTCAGGGCCTTGTTCAGGGCCACATGGGTACACTGAGCATAGTGTGTGTGGAGCAGTCTAAAAAAAAAAAAAAAACAGTGACCGTGAAGTCTTGCTAAGACAACCACCACGAGGGGAAGGTTGTGGTGAGTTAGTGACACAGTTTCTGGGTTTCCAAGACGTTCATTCCAGCATTATTTTACCCACGTGAACCTGATGTGAGCCTGTGCATGGGGATGAGTATTTGGTTAAACATATTTATTTAGACAAAATACACACTTCCCGGGTGCAAGACGTGGCAAGACTGAAAAGGCCCCCACGAGTGGACGCATAAATAATATAACTGAAGTGCTTGCTCGCTTCCAAGGCTCCATGAGCAAATGTCTACCCGTCGGTTACCGTTTCCTTTCCCACGTGGCATAGCTTTTCTTGCAAAAAACCTTCCGGGAAATGTGATTATCGTCTTCATTATTGACACGTAGAGCGTTAGCAGGGTTAGCCAGCAGTGTTTTCTTTTATTTCTCTCTCCCTGGCCTATCCACCGCATGGAATGAATATTTAAAACATCACCCTTCAAACGAGTCCCTCTCATACGTTGGGTTTCCCTTTGGGGAAGGTGCACTGTGAAAATAATCGCCAATAGTAAAGGCGCGATTTCATTTTACGCTTCAGCCCATCGGTTCCCTCAAGGCCTGTGGTATTCAAATCGATTGATGCCTAGCAAACACCTCGCCCGATGGACAGCTGATTAATGATTTCACATGTAAGGTTGATGCATTTTTAATGAGGGGGGAAATTTAACATTTAATTGAGTAGAAATTTCCCGATCGAAAAGAATATTAAAAACCTTGTATATCCAGGGGCTCACAACATTCAGTGGACAGGCAAAGTGGATTTTTTGCGTATGTTTGAAATACCTAGAATAGGGTTTTTTTTTCTTAATTTAACCAATTTTTTTCAAACCTTGGCATAACGAAAGAGTCATCTATTGAATGTTTCATGTAAAAGTGAATTTGATTGCACTTGTCGTGACATTTTCACCCTTTTATAGCTGACTTTTATTTAATTCAAATCCAGCGGATTCTCCCACTACCATTTCTACACGCTTCTGCAGACCCTGTTCTTGTTAAAGGATTAACAAAACAAGATAAAAATGGCTCATTTTATTTCCCTATCCGTACAAAGCCGGGACAGCATCGAATCGAAAAATAACAACCTTTTCGCTCCCGGCCAGGCAACAGGTCCAAAAAGCTGCAATGCCGAACGGTAAGGAAAAAAACGGAAAATACGGCAGGAGGTAGAAACAAAAATAAGACCAGTTGAACCAATCCCATCTCGCTGGCCCGCTTGGTAGCCCGGGTGCGATGACCGCCAGTTTTACCTCATCAGCAAGTTTGATGGGTTCAGCAGCAAGCATGACTCGGAAGGAAATGGCACCATAAATTTGTACCTTGTTCCCACCACTCGGCCCAGGGCCGGGTCACCGATGTTTTGCATTCTCCGTGAAGCTTACCGAAGGGCTGGCTTTGTCTTTTTCGCTGTAGTGTCTACTTTCACTTCCACCGAGTGTCCATTTACCTGGAGCAGTAACGAAGGGCATGGCATTGTGTTTCTGCTTCACCCAGCATTTATCCAGTTATTTTTTTCTCATCCTGTCAGTAAACTACGGCAAGCGGCTTCAACTTCCTCAGCAATGCCGTGTGACAGTTTTTTCTCCCCAATCGGATCTCACGGGTATTTGTTGAATACTACCAAAACCCAAGATTTCTTCCGAGAGTATCGAGGCCACAGTCTGCTGAAACCGGTGCCATTAAAGCTGTACTTCTCGGACGTAGAGTTAGAGTTGGCTCACAAATGTCGCAACTGACACCGTCCTGTGTGGTAAACACTCATATAAGGCTACACGTGTCGGCGCCATTGCAGCGCACCCACTATCCTCAGACGTAATTTCCAGCACACTTATTATGCCACCAGGCGTTAACATACAACCCAAGGCACTCCCGTGGAAGGTGACTGTAGCATCTAGCCCCCGGGGTTTCCCTCCGACCTGCGATAAAGTGCGCCTCGTCGCGAACCCCGGGAATGGTGGTAAAACTGGAAGTTGCCATGCTAAAGTTTACGATAGAAATTTTCTTTGCCTCGTTTAATGGTTAAAGTTCGAGAAGCTGAAGTTCGAGTGGCGCGGCGGGCAACTTATTGCGTCACCGAGGAACTTGGGAAGGGAGGATGTAGTCCAGGGCGAATCCTTGAACGGTGTGTAACGAGTTTGCATGTACGTGAACCGAATGTTCTTGGTTGCCGGGAAAGTTTCACGCCCTCCCTCGCACTGTGGTGCTTGCTGGCCGCGCTGGCAGTACACGGGAAGTAATTATTTAGTACGGTAAAAATGAACTCCATTACTCAACTCGACAGGGGTGCGAAAGCGATCCTTGTGAAAGTAGTTCTCGCCCAGCAAGGACGAAGCTCCATAAAATTGTGAACAAAATAAATAAATTCATCCCTTGGTGGTAGTGTAAACCAATAAATTTGTCAAGTACAGTTGCTCGATATGCTGTAGAATGCGACATCGAGGCTTAAAGTAGTACTATACAGAATGTTGATTACATCTTGTATCGAAAATCTTCCAAACACTGCGTGAGGTTCGCCCTTAAGGGTTTTAAAAGATTTAAATTATAATCAAGAAAATACACAAATTTATAACACTTAGATCGATATTTCTTGCTCTGAATGAATCATTCAGCAGAGAGCTCGAACGTTTTATAGTCCATGAGAAGCGCTAAATTGTATTCGAAATGCAGAACATCCCGGAAGATTGGTTGGGGCTGCGCCGGGTCGAACGATCGATCTGGTGGAATCTAAAATTCTTCGCCCAGATCAGCTAGATTTCGTCTTGGAGGCCGCTGGTGAACCCTTCCGATTTATGGCCGTTACGTGCTTGGGCTTCGGAAGGTAGCTTCTTCGTGCCGCTGGCGTTTGCCACCCAGAAGTAGAAGAATGAATGGTGGGTTTTCTTTTATTTCCCCAGGCGAATGGTGAGTTCGAAAAAAAGGGGTGAACACATCCCTCTGCCTGGACCGTACATTATTTCGGAGCTGACCGCATAATTTGTAGCGCACCGGGGGGGCGTCTTGCCCAAGCTTCCACCCGGAAGGTCACAGTCGACAGCAGTTAACCTCCTGTGGACGAAGTTTACCCCTTCTCCTTTGCCCTTGCGATAGAGACCACCCGCGAAGCCAGCTGTGGTTTGATGATGTCAACGTGTCATTTATTTTTGCGTTTCCCGTTTTTTTTCTTCCTTGTTTTCTTTGCTGAGGAAGATGTATCTCTGTCGTTTGCCGTCACCGATGAGAACCTTATTTTTATGGTGATTGCATAATTATTTATTCGGGCCGTACGCGCGCACGGTAGGAGAGGACGAAACCCGCCCCCTACCGAGGGGATGGAGACGCTTGGTAGCTCGTTGGTTGGCGCTAATGCTTAGCACTGCTGGTGCTTGTTCACAACTTTCCTGCACGCTCCACCGCTGCTTCACTATTACTGTGCAGGAATAGGGTTTGTGAATCATTGCAAACGACACAAACATCGACGACGTTGATGATGATGTTGACGGTGACGATAAGCAGCATTCTCGAAGCAGAACGCAAGAAAGAAAAAACATGTCCGAAGAAACACCCAACATGAAAAAGCGTCGCCAGAATCGGGATGAAGCGATGAACACAACCGGCGCCTCGGAACCAAATTCCATGTCACCACGGGTGGGACCGTGGTTCCTGGCTAAAGGTCAAGGGAAAAACACCAACGAATGCACTTAATGATCTGTCGTTAGAGGGAAACACAACATTCAAACCGGATGTGACCTCGCCAGTAAAACTGAAGTGCCCGACCTCTGGCGGGCGCAGGGCAAAGGGTGGCACGATAGGGAAATTAAGTGATCAGCTGCGTTCGCCTCCGCTGCTATTGGGAACGGAACGGTCGTTTGATAAATTGTGTGTGACATACAGATTTACTGTTGCAGATTATTCTGCGAGTTTTTGTCCGAATTGGGGGAATGCGTACCTCGGTATTAGGTAGGAAAAAACCTTCAGGGAATAAGATGATTTCCCTCGAGATAGGACATCTTTTCTGTGGTTTCTTACACATTGATGATTCATAGAACAGTTGTGTAGATTTAGTGCGACCAAACTGACGATATTGGAGCGTATTCAGAACTTTCTATCGTGCAAACATGATTGATGGAGGCGCCTGGTACCTCAAACACCCGATTGACTGTTAGCGGGAGAAATATAGATTTTTGGTTCAGTGCATTTATGAAACATGCATAAGGGGCTGCCCATTTCAGAAAGGTAGGTAAATTATGCACCAAATACAACACCTCCACGCGAACGCACTACAATCATACTTAATTCACACACGTTGAATTGGTTTGGCTCCAGCTTGGTGAAAGAATAATTTGTGAGGGCGAGAAACGAGCTCTAGAAAAAAACGTTTTAAACAAAAATCTAGAACACCCCCTCTTGAAATGACAACCGGTTGGTGTGAAGAACGCAAATGAACGTGAGAGTAGATGCCGTAGAAACGGTGACTAAAAACAAAGACCTGAATAATCGAAACAGCAAATCTAATGCGGCAGCCTAGCGCGTTCAGCAGCCAACCGTCGATCCGGTGGCTGCCAATCGGGTCACCGTGGTGCAAAGAAGGTGCAAAAATTCAATTATCGCTCGTTTCCCGAGTGTACAGAGACGGCAAGAGGCCAACCAGCGCCACGGCCCGACTCGAGGTGAAATAATGACCCGATAAAAGCTCTGTACGAAGCGTTTTTTCACACTGAAAAAGGCAGAATAATAATGAGAGGTGGCATAAAGTTAAAAAAAAAACAGGAAAAAAAACAGTCCACTGAAAAGGATTCGCAAGAGCACCGACAGAAAGGCTGTGATTTCCGGTCAAATGGGGCCGCTTTTTTATCCCCGTGTGCCGTGTAGATCTGGTCTCATTTCCATTTTTCTGAGCAATCACCAGCTCCGCCCAGACGGGACAATGCCAAAGAGGAAACTACATCCGGTGCGTGAATCGCCTAAAGGTGCCGTCTGCCTGCGGGCCATCGCTAACGAGCCTAGCAAAAAAAAAAAAAAAAGGCTTGAGCATAAGAAAGTTGCAGTCGGTACAATCTTGATTGCGAGAGAAATCTGCTAAAGCATCCGCTTCGCTGCTGCGTGGTTTAATTTCTAGAACAAATGCGTTAGCGTCAGAATCACATGGCACACCTAGTGCCCCTTTTTCGTGTCCACGGCCTTTGTCTTCTTGTCGTTCCGTGTCGCATAGATGCGGCACATCTGGCATAGCAGCGCTCTGTCGCCATCAGCCGCTCGCAAGTGCATTAGTTTGCACTTGAGCGAAGGAGCGAAGGAGTTTCCCGTGTGTCGAGTGTCACCAGCAGCGACGACGAACACGACGGGTTTAAGGCACTATGTTCGGCACCGGAAGCATAAATGAAGCGATAAAATTTAGCATTACCTACCATCCTTCGCAAGCCGTCCTCGTTCTAATGTTTCCCGAAGTGCGATGCGGTGGTTGTGCAGAAAAGCCGCCTGCATTTCGATTTTCATCTACGATTGGTCCCCCGCAAATACTGCGTGGAACCATTCGAGCCTTCCAAATGTGGAACAATTCGAGGGCAATCTTATGGATCTCTCGCTAGCCGAAAAATGAATCCAGTGCACAGCACATCGCATGCTCCATCCCCCGAACGTTGCCGTCAGATGCAGTTCCTCATCGAACTAAGAAAATCAAGACTCCGTTTGGGAAAGCCCTGCCAAGGTTTGAGAGCAAAAGTGGGATAAAAGGACGACAAGAGAGGCAAAAAAAACCGGCCCTGCAGTACTCCCGACAAACTAAAGTGCACCGCACAATCGCAGACAGCCCATTTGGCTGGCAATGAAATGTTGACATTTGTTTTACTGCATTTTTCGTCTATACTGCCATGCCCCTCACTGCATTGTATGCGTGTGTGTCTGTGTGGTTGCAAGAGTACTTGCCGGAACGATTTGAAATCCAGGTTGCACTGGGAGGAAAAGGGATGTTTTTTTTTTTCGGGAGAATCAGGTTTTTTTGTGCGATAATCGTATTGTCGCAGTGAAGCAATAGATGAGGCTGAGAGGACACCGGCGCCAGCCTACGCTAGTTCGAATGTGGTTGGAAGCAAAAGGGTACGTGCATGTGTCGTGAACGTGATTGGAAAGCTGAGATTGGCTCGCTACAGATACCAGAAAGTAGAGCGAGCACCCGATCTGCAGGTTAGATACGGATCCATTTTGCTCGACAACAGTTTGGTCCCTTGCTTCTGTGTGATCAGCTGTTCAGAAAATGTTCATTTCATCGAAAAATTTGCTTAAAATCTGCAATCAAAATGGATAATATTAAAACTGATAACATACAACTTGTAACACAAGAAAAGCTTTTAAAAAGATAAATTGTAAAAAAAGCGGAGTGATAAAAGTGTTCCTACCTTCGAAATCCACGGTAGGGTTTTGGACAAAGCACACAAAAACAATCGAACCAAATCATCTGATTCGAAAGCATATTTTTACCCAGCAATATTGGAAAACACGCATGTGCGGACTCCAAACCATCAATCGATAATAATATTATAGGCAAGTCGAAAGCTCTCCTGCGAATGCCTTTTCGTTCAGTTATTTGCTTTTGGTCAGTTATTTTCTGGGGATTTTCTATTATTTCCCTTCGTGCCGTACTTTGTTTTCCGTACTATTACGGCATGCTTTCGTCCTTGCGAACGCACTCGGAGTAAAGTTGTGGTGTTGATGTTTCGGATTAATCTGGGCGTGTGCTCTTCTCCCTGTTTTTCGCTCGTCAACAGGGTGTTTGGGTTTTCTTCCGTTCTTAACCCGGGCGCTTTCCCCGCACCCAGCGACGATATTCGTGGGGCGTCTAGGGTTTACGTGCATTTTTTTCAGACACCTTTTGACGCACTGAGCGGGTAAAGGGCCTGCTAGTAAGTTTTCACTCCCAGCCACCGAAAGTAAACCCAATCCCACGGTGCCTTCTAATGGAAAAGTTAGTTTAATTCCTATTTCTCTACCCACCGCGAAGTCCCTATTTCTCTACCCACCGCGAAGTTGGCGGGCACTAGTTTAGGTTAAGCGCTCACTTGAGCACTGTTAAAGCACTTAGTAAAAAGTATAGTGAAAGTAAAAAACAACATGGAAAAGTGGTTCGGATTCCATGTATATTCAAAGCTTCGGTGGGTTGATACGGATGTGGTTAAAATATTATATCACGCTTTGTAAAAATCCTATTCAACAAGCCTTAGGAACGGGTATTTTCCGATCAATAGCTTTTCATGATCCACTTTACGAGTTCACTATCTATAGGCGGCATTGTATTATTTCGGGCTTCTGACGGAATGCAATCAGAACTTAACTCCTTGCCAAATTATGAGCGCTTGTGCTTAATGAACCGTCGCAATCTTTGCGTACTCAGCCCTTTGTCTTCACACAAATAGCGGTGCACTTCGTGACGGGCTCACGGAATCACGCCACGGCTCAATGTCTCGGCGGGTTTTTGCTTAACGCCGAGCAAAGCTCATGACCGTGCTCGCCCCAAGACGCCTTTCTTTTTTATTAAGCATCCCCACACCCGTTAGCGTAAACTTGCATCAACTATTCTTTATTTTTTTTGTTTCTGGCCACATTCAAACGAATCTAATCGCACGGGACGGGTGAAAGGAACAGAAAAATGAGACAATTTTCTGCACCATTTATTTCACTGACAATTAAAACATTCAGTGTGCAATAAAATCACCCAGGCATTGCGCTTTCGCCCCAGCACGAAAAGACGAAAAGGGATCGCGTGGCCCTGCTGTTTCTTTGTTCCGACTGTTCCTAACTGTCCTCCTTCGAGAATGGGCAACAAAAGACGCAGTGCGAAAGCCGGTGCAGGCAAATGTATAGCTCTCGTCCGTTTCGGGCTTAGATTAGGACCCAGGGTGGATAGAAAATTCATTAGCAGTCGGAAAAATGTTGCCCTTGGCCCCGCATAATCGGGCCGGTCTGCACGATAGATGAAACGCGCAGCAAAAGTTGCACTACGCCGAGATGCCTGGAAGACATTTTAGATGATAGGCGTCGGGGTTGCTTGGAAACTTTCTGGAGCAAGAAAGTGAAACATTAAAATGGCTCTCCTCCCCGGGGGGCTCGTTCTGAGGGTGGAAAGAAAGTAGGAAGATGAGAGATCAGGAGAGCACACTTTGGGCCGGATTACGAAAGAACCCGTCTTGAAAACGGTCGATTTTGTTTTTCTTTTTTCGCCTGTCCAATCATGCGTGTAATATTTCATTGGGCCTCCTTCCGAACCCACCATCTCCATCCACTTCGTACCGTGGGAAACAACTTTTGCGCTGCTCGTAACCTAAACGATATTAGCCCGGTCGCCATTGTTGGGGCCAATTTATCGATTCCGTTATTTCTGTGCGGCGTGCTCCGGATCGAAGCCGACCAACTGAAGCCCGTTTTGCGTACGGCACGGCAAGACGGTGGTAAGCTAGGATGAAATAAAACTGGAATGTGCTGAACCCACCAAGCGGCAACCACATCCTATGGGCGAGAAAGAGTGGAAATCAAACAAACAATCCAAGCTCGCGGCAAGCGAACACCGGAAAGTATTGGCCCCGAAATAGCAATACTATTCTAGTTTTACTGGCCACTCTCGTCTGCTGTTTGCCTCGGTACAATTTATGCCGAGCTCGAAAACTGGCACCGGACATAATGCTTGAGGTATAAAAATTTTATTACAACGGACTGGAATCGCTGGAGGCTGAGCACACCGAGGGGACGGAGCAAATAACGCATCCGAGAGCATTCTCCCTGGTTTTTCGCAAAAATAACTTTCGTTCCCCGATTTCCTGCCGCGGGACAAGTTGCTAGATTTATTATATGACTCTAACTAGCATCTCCAACCACACGGAGGACAGTACTGGGAAATGGTTCGTCGAGCAGCGAAAGCGCAAACTCGATCCGATGTTCAGCATTATCATCGTCAACATCGTCATCGGCAGGCGAGAGGATAAGAACCATTTTCACCCGGCGTGCCAAAGATTCGGCCATGAATCACGATCGCACAAATAAAACCGGAGCACGAACACAAGCACACACACACACCCATACGCGCCTCGTTACGATCTCGTTAATGGGTTTGGATCGAACGGTCTTGCCGGCCCTCTGCCACGAGGTGACGGAATGGAAAATTTAATTGTTATTGCGATTATAAACGCATAAATGGATGACAAATCGTCAACAAACGTTAACGGGGTGGTGTTTTTTTTTTTTATAAAGATGGCCACAGGAGACAGCGTGTCGTCGTCGTCGTAGTCGTCGCCCGAGCAGCGCAGGACTCCCAGTGTTCATAAAGGACGTACGGTGACATTAAAAAACACGGAGATGCACAGCGAATGTGGGGAGATGTACCGGATCCGTTTTCTTTTTCTTTCTTTCTTTAAACCGTAAAAGCGAAACAACACACGCCCCGAAACCGGAACCAAGCTAATGCGTTTATTCAGCAGTTTTCACAATTCCGTTGACGCTGGTTGCGGTTAACGGCAATCCGTTCACCGGCGGCGACGGGCGGAGCACGTTGAGGCACGTGGTGAGCACACGCAAGCATGGGTGGAAACGATGGTAATAAAATTGTGCTAGTAATGGTTATTTTTATTCCCATCATCGTTTGCCATTCCCAGCAACCCCCGAGAGCGGGGAAAGGCAAGGGGAGCGACGGGCGACGAATGTTTGCGATCGCCATCATCGTTTGACCATGAAGCGGAAGTTGCGGCCGCACTTACGCTCTCCGGTCCGGCTTCGACTGGCGCACCGACCTAACGGAGGAGCTGTTTTTACGATAAATACAACCAAACGGCGTACGAAAGTTTCCGTCGGGTTTCGAGTTAGTTCTGGACTAGTTGGTCATTCCAAACTCGTTCGTCTGTTGGATGCTGGAACGTAGTAGTCGAGCGACGAGAAGAGCTGCCACTGCATACCTCACTGCAGGTGGATGGTTTCTATT